>JACCGJ010003124.1:0-21153 GCA_013407085.1 Atriophallophorus winterbourni
AACAGTGGAGGGGAGGGTGTTCCATGTGAAACTTAAACGTACGGCATACGAATATGTTTGACAGTTCAGTCCTGAAGTCGTAATAAGCACTGTAAGTTCATGTTTCCGACTGGCACGGGGTGGCAAGCGTGTGAAAAGTTCGGACAACGATGGTTAGGGACGTGCATAATGTTGTACATCCGTATGAGGTCACCTCTTAGTCGACGACAGCGAAAGTCGAAAAGATTAGGACTCCTCAAACGTTCATCATATGGTTTAGCAGCTAGTCCGGATACAAGCTTTGTGGTTCGGTGGTAAATAGGCTGCATAAGATTGATGTCTTTCTGAATTCAGGGTGACTAAGCCTGAACAGCGTACTCCATCGCTGGTCTTAGGTAGGCGTTCATTATACGGGGCGCCGACTGATTCCTTAATCTGCCGAAAATTCGTTTTAATAACGCCAATAATTGTGACGCCTTTTTGTTCACCGCTTTGCACCGCAATAAAGTCTTCAGACTTGAACTGGTCCAAACACCCAAATCCTTCTCTCCAGTTGTCCAGACGAGTTGGTGGGACCCAATTGTGTAATTGTAATTAACAGTCTTTCTAATGTTTAACACCTTGCACTTTTGGAAGTTTAAGGGTAATTTGTTTCTCAGAGACCAATCTCGCATTGTGTTCAGATCCTTCTGCAAAATTTCACAGTCATCATTTGTACGTATGCTTCTCCAAAGCTTGATATCGTCTCCAATTAACATAACCTTGCATTTAACACGCTCGGGAATGTCGTTTGCGTAGATCAAATAACAAAATCGGTCCAAAGACCGAACCCTGGGGCACTCCGCTCGTAATTTTAAATGATTTTGATAAGGCGCCGTCAACTGTGACTTGGATACTCATGTCGCGTAAATAGTTTTCTAGCCAAGCAAGAAGTTTCCCTGTTATCCTATTCAAGTTTCTGGATTAAAATACTCTGATTGACGCGTTCGAAAGCCTTTGACATGTCTGAAAAGCATGCGTGGATGGAGTAACCATTGTCCACATATTCAGTCCAATCGTTTAAGGTTAGCAAGAGATTAGATAAACATGAGTGATATTCCCTGAAACCGTGCTGTTCAGTCGCAAGCAGTCTATTCGGTACTATTAGAGTCTTGAACGTAATTTCAGCAAAATGACTTTGGACTATTCTAGCCCCTTGCATTATCTTGAAAGGTGTAAATTTTTGAGAGTCGAACCACTATGGCTACCCAGAATTCATTGGAATCTGCTTCTTTTCTTTCGAATCATTACTCAGCAACGAATTAAGCTTCATTCTGGCATGCGCTTCCAAGATTATATTCGATATGATCTGCGCAATCGAAAAAGGCTGTTCAATATCCCTATGTCTCGCACTAAAGTCATACGTAAATTCTTCATAATTAGATATGCACAACTTTGGAATTCTCTTCCTCTTCATTTCAGTATGTGCACATCTACAGGAAAATTCAAAACACTTGCAGAAATATTACCGTTCACTAACTATCCCAAATTCTTAATATAAACTCTTCTCTGGATATTCTATACTTTCATGGGATCCCATGTTTCTAATTCCACATAGTTTTCCACATATTACTATGTCATGAGTTCTAAAAGCATTCTTTTGATAACTGGCCATTCAAGTTTCAGCTTGCCGGGCCCTGTATATGTTTCTACATGTCTTAATCGTAACCGTTCTTTTTAACCATTTTTTACCATATGACCATACACATAACCGTTATCTATTTATATTAAGCCGATAAAAAGCTACATATGCCTAGTCGCACTTTCCACTTTCGGTCCGAAGAAAGCTCGAACGAGCGACTGGTTCGAAGCAAAAGCTTCTGAGATAACTGCTGTGTTTGATGAGGAACGCTCAGCATTCTATAGGTTCAAAAGTATGCCAACAGATGAAAACTTAAGACTTTTAAGAGCAGCTAGAAATAAGGTCCAACAGACTGCAAGACGATTTGCGAATGACTAATGGACTAAAGTTAGCCTCAGTATCCAAAACGTTCCGGATACTGGAAATTTTCACGGTATGTATGATGGGATCAAGAGAGCTGTTGGGCCAAACAAACTTAAAACGGCTCCCATTAAGTCTATATCTGGTAACCCAATTGTCGACAGAAATCAACAGATGGAAAGATGGGTGGAGCAAAACTCCTCTCTCAACCCTAGGGACAGTACGGTTTTACCGCGTGCACTTGAAAATGTTGAGCGGTTGTCGACTATTGAATATCTATATACTCCCCCTACTCTTGATGAGCTCAATAGAACAATTGACCGATTAGCGAATGGGGAGGCCCCTGGTGACGACGGAATTCCAACTGAGCTGATCAAATGCTGCAGAGCAGCATCATTACAACCTTTTCATCATTTGTTTCTCCAGTGCTGGAAGGAGAAGTGTGTCACACAATAGATGCGAGACACAAAGATAATCACTCTATTCAAGAATGAAGGAGATAGAGGCGACTGCAACAATTACAGAGGAATCTCCCTTGTGAATGTTGTAGGTAAATTGTTTGCCAAAGTCTTACAGATCCGGCTGCAAGTTTTAGCTGATAAAATTGACTCAGAATCTCAATCTGGCTTTCGCAAGGGAAGATCAACCGTTGACATGATCTTCTCCTTGAGACAACTTCAAGAAAAGTGTCGGGAACAGCGCATGCCATTATACGCTGTTTTTATTGATATAACCGAGGCATTTGACTACGTCAGCAAGGAGGGTCTTTTCAAAATGCTTAATTTGATAGACTGCCCGCAAGACTGCTCAAACTTGTTATTTCGTTCCACTCGAGCATGAATCGCTCAGTCCATTTTAACGGTTTCAGCTCAGAAGCCTTTGAAATTAGCCGAGACGTCAAACAAGGGTCTGTTCTTGCTCCCACGCTGTTCGGCATTTTCTTCGGTCTGCTTCTGAAGCACGCTTTCAGGATGAGGACAAAAGGCATTTACATACGCACGCGAAGTGATTGTAAGCTTTTCAACCTAAACCGGTTGAGAGCAAAAACCAAGGCACGAAATGTGCTAATCCGGGACCTGCTGTTCGCCGACGATGCAGCCTTTATTGCTTACTCACAAGAGCACCTTCAGTCTCTAACGGACTGTTTTTCGTCTGCATGCAGAGACTTTGAGCTAACAATCAGCATGAGCAAGACCAAAGTCCTTTAGCAAGGGACTGTATCGTCTCCCATCATAACCGTTGGAAACTGTCAGCTTGAATCAGTACATCAGTTCACATACCTTGGTTCAACCATAGCGGATAACCTCTCGCGAGACACAGAAATTAATAAGTGGATTGGCAGAACAGCTGCTTTTATGTATCGATCGAACACTCGTGTTTGGGGTAACCGCAAGCTGTCTGTTAAAACAAAGATGATGGTATACAGGGCGTGCGTACTAAATGCTTTACTTTAAGGCAGTGACACCTGAACCACCACGCAAGACACGAACGGAAGCTGAATGCTTTCCATCTACAAAGCATCCGTCGTATCTTGAACATATCGTGGATGGATAGAGTGACTAATGCTGAAGTGCCTTCAAAAGTTGGTCTACAGAACATGTTGACTCTATTGCGACAGCGCCGCCTGCGCTGGCTTGGCCATGTCTATAGAATGAAAAATGGTCGTATTTCGAAAGATCTACTCTACGGTGAGTTGCAATTAGAAAGTCGACCATTGGCAGACCGCACTTGCGGTACAAATGATGTTTGCAAAAGATATATGAAAGCTCTTGACATTGACCCCGCAAGCTGGGAAGAACTTGCTCTTGACCGCTCACATTGGAGGCACTGTGTAAAGCGTCGTCTGCAAGCTGAGGAGGAGCAGATCCAGTTCTTGGCTGCTAAACGCAGATCACGCCGCCGGCGTGCAACTGACGCAATACAACCGAGTTCTGACTTCCGTTGCCAGCGCTGCTGGAGAGATTGTTCCTCCCGAATCGGACTGTTTAGTAATTTCAAAAGCTGCAAAACTTGAACATTCACGCGATTGTGATGTACATCCATGTACGACATCGATTGAAGGAGGCCAACAACAAAATATCGAAACATGCTTTATCCTTACGTGTTTAAAAAGAAATCTAACAAAAAAGAAAAAAAGCCAAAAATCCCCAAAATATTGTTTTTTTGTGATTCTCTTTACTCGTTCCTAAAGGATTTACTATTCCACTTTGATGACCTCTCACCATTGTGGTGAAGGGAATATCTTTAATTGTGTTCCAGTGTCTCGGACTACGAAACCAACGCTGATACTGGCACGTGCTACATCCGCCTGAGTTGATAGCGCTGAGACTGACTCTTCTGCATGAACCGGAAGCATCACTGGCGAAAACGTTTTGGTTTCCATTACTTGACAATTCTTCGAATTTCCTGGATCGTACAACCGGCACAACCCTCATGCTTTTTATGCCAAAATCTCTCCTCATCCCATCCATTTTCCAATTTTCTTCAATTTAACTTCAGAGATTTTATGAACCTTTTATTTAATCACACCCACCAACATTCCTAAGAAGTCAATTTATATATTTATGAAACAAGTTTCGTCATTTTTCAAAAATATTTATACTGTGAAAATTATATTATATTTCACACCTCATCCTCCATCATTTCTTTCAATTTAAGCTTATGAAAAATTCACATCCTCCCAAATTGTATATTCCGATGCAATCTAGATGAAAATTCAATACTGTGTGAGATGAAGCGAAACAATTCAACCATCTCACCCGCTGTAAATTAACCTACGTTTGTTTAACAGAAAAAATGTTTAAAAATTCTGATCGTAGGGTCATTGGTAAATCCTTTTTATTTTCGTTGTACACATTGATAACCTGATCATGTTTTGCATGGCTTGTTATGTAAAGAATCTCGTATTATTATTATTTTATTAATAAAATGTTTGCAGTTATGTTTAGGAAACCCTACGAAGAACCTCGAATTTCTTTAAATCAGTTCTCCCTTCGGCGTCTAAGGGGCATCAGTATCAATATCACTAGGCGATAGTCGACTAAGTCAATACGACTGCCCAGATTCTTTCGGAGGTGTGCTTGAAAACACCCGCCAATACCAGAATTGATTCGTAAGTAACACAGGCGTGTGTAATTGTGAATGGAAGATGGGAGAGGTCTCATCACCGAAAGGTGAGAGTTATTGCATGGGTGACCTGATAGAAACCTTCAAAATACTGAAAGGCTTAGGCGACCAGGGTTGTCAAAATCTGTTCTAGCGATCAACCTCTTAACTAAAGGACATACATTGAAGCTGGCGAAAAACCACAGCCGTCCAATTCTGAATGTCCTCGGTTTGTTCAGTTCAGTTCAGTTCAGTTTGCATAGGACAGTATGTGGCTGATAAGCCAATCGAGCGTCCAGAATTTCTTTAGGTGGAATGCTGCGGAGAAGCGCCCACCACTGCCAAAGGGTCAATCCTTTTTCTCCGTGTGGAACCTCTGATGGTCGTAGGACTAGGAGAATGTAGTTGGAGGAGCACCGCGCTATAATCGATGCACTGCCAAAAGGTAATTTTCTTTCTTCTCTGTTTGCAATCTCTGATGATCGCGGTGCCAGGCGCTGTAGTAGTAGGATAGTAGTAGGACAGCAACGCGCAATAATCGATGCTGGAAAAAAGAAAAGGCAGTTTCTCCTCACCAGCACGGTGAGAGGTCAGCTGATGGAGAATCAAGAATAGGAAGATGCTCTAAAATTGCTACAGTGAATAGCGAGCAAAATGGAGGACAACCTAAGCATGGTAATCATGGGATGTAATCAGAGAATAACTTACCCCAGTCACGGTCTAAACCCTGCTTGAAAGTTGAGACGGAACTACAGGAGATAAGTTCTTCAGGGAGCTTGTTCCAGAAGTTGACCACCCTGAAGCTGAAAAAGTTTTTCCTAGAATCTAGTCGACATCGTTCCTTAGCGAGCTTGAGTGCGTGTCCGCGAGTGCCCAGCTTAGGACTTAAGGTAAAGATGTCATCTGGATTAACGCCGCTTAAGCCCTTTAAGATCTTGAAGGTTTCAATCAAATCACCTCTCAAACGACGACGCTTAAGAGAGAAAAGACCCAGAGCCCAAAGGCGATCAGCATAACTTTTCCCACGCTGACCCTCAATCATGCGTGTTGCTAGTCGCTGGACGCTTTCAAGTCGAATGATATCCTTCTGGTAGTGAGGACACCACGCCTGGACACAATATTCCAAATGCGGCCTGACTAACGCCTTGTAAAGTGGCAGGAACACGTCGGGACTTCTGCTGGAAAGCACCGACTTCAACCGAAAGAGCACATTGCGTGCACGTTGCGCTGCAACAGCGCATTGGTCCTCCCATTTGAAGTCAGCTCTAACTAGAACACCCAAGTCCTTAACCCGCTGTGTGGCATCAACGCTAATAGGAGTACTTGACACCTGGACTGTGATCTTGTCGACCAGAGCAGACAAGAGTTGGCACTTATTGAGGTTCAGTGGGAGGTCCCAAAATATGGACCAGTCAATGACCCGCTCGAGGTCGTGCAACAGAGTATCTTCATTCGTTGAACCAATGAACTTCACGTCATCCGCAAAAATGAAGCACGGGCACTCCAAAATAGGCGACAAGTCATCGATAAAAATTAGAAAGAGCAGCGGACCTAGCACAGACCCCTGAGGCACCCCACTTATCACCTCCGTTTGGATCGACAACGTAGATTCTACTCGCACTCTAAAGGTCCTACCTGTCAGGAATGATTTTATCCAAGCAAGTAAACTACCCCGTATGCCTTTTGCGCCAGCTTAGTTTCTAAAAATCTGTGGCTGACGGAATCGAAAGCCTTGCTAAAATCTAGGTAGAGCGCTTCGACCGGCTTCCCTTCATCCAACCTTTTCGTAGCAATATTGAGGAAACTCAAGAGGTTAGTCAAACAAGACCTCCCTTTCAGGAATCCATGTTGAGCTACACTAAGTAGAGAATGCTGGCAGAGATGCTGGCAGATTTTGTCGCGTATAAGTCTTTCCAATACTTTCGAGACGATGCTGGTCAGGCTGACTGGTCTATAGTTACCAAGAATTGACCTGCAACCACCTTTGTGTATTGGTACTACTATGGCTTCTTTCCACTCACGAGGAACCATTGTCGAGTGCAAACATGAATTGAAGAGCTCACATAGTGGTTCTGCAAGCACTGGGGCGAGATTTCTCAGCATAATTGAGTGGATGTGATCCGAACCCTCAGCCTTGTTATCACGAACATGAATAAGAGCTCCATACACCTCCGCCTCATTAAAGGACAAATCATCTAGTGCAGGGACACCAGATGGAAAGTTAAGCAACTCAGGCGGTGTGAGTAAAGAATTATCCCTTCGCTGAACGCTACTGAAAAACTTTGAGAAGGCTGCCGCCTTAGCTAGGTCACTAGTAGCTACTTGTCCATCCTCCAGTTTTAAGTCACCGATGTTTACCCTAGTTTTTCCTTTAGATTGCGCGTAACTGTAAAACCTTTTCGGGTTGATTTAGCATCCCTGGCTAAGGATAACTCAAACTTCTGTTTGAGCACACGCTGCATTTTGACACAAGCGTTTCGGGCGGTTCTGTAACGGACCCACGAACCAGAGGTGAGCGATAGCCTATATTGCCTCCATAAGCGATCACGTTTACGAATAGAACGACGAACGCTGGGAGACCACCAGGGTGGCCGCTGGTGCTTATTCACGCATTGCAGTGGAGCATGCAGGTCTTGTAGCCCGTTAAGAAATCTGCAAATTCTGTCCCAGTTTTCAGTTACACTAGAATCACTCGAGAACAGAAGGTAAGATTTTGATGACTGTAAAAGTAGGCCCCAGTCAACACGCCTAAAATTACGTCTAGGGCGCGCAAGAGGTTTGTGAAAACGCAACAGCGCTTCGAAGCCTAACATTACGTGGTCGCTTTTGCCAAGAGGGGGTAGGAACTTGACATTCTTGACAGCTTCTAGCTGAGACGACAGCATCAAGTCAAGAGTGGATGGAGTGCATCCATCGCGGAACCTAGTGGGTTTGTTCACGTGCTGATGTAATCCATGATAGTGGATCCAATCGAGAAAAGATGCGGATTGCTCAGTGAGTACCCCTGAGGGAGCTGACCAGTCTATATCTGGGAGATTAAAATCACCTAGAATGAGTACGCTTGGGGCTGATTGAAACAACCCGTCAAGCATCTCAAGCAGTTGACTAATTTCTCGCAGGGTTGCACAGGGCGTGACGTAAACACAAGCAATCGCCAGTGCTGACTTGTAGCAAGTCAGGACACTAGTAACAACTTGGACATTTTCAATAGCGAGTGATAACCCTGGACCCGTATTGTGTAGACCATATTCGAGGAAAAGTGCCACGCCTCCGCCTCTTCTATCGCCAGGTCTATCGCATCTGATGACAAGATACTGTTCGCTGATGCTAGCTGGCACAACATCAACCGCAGACAGCCAGGTTTCAGACAGCGCTATAACCCTCGGGTGTAGCTCGGCTACACGAAGAGAAAGTTCAGACCACTTATTTCTTATGCTGCACACATTAGCGTACAACACAGTGGCACTGGATATGCGCGCTTCTAAGCTGAGTCGTGCTTTGCCCTCGGTCGAAGCACCCGGGGAAGCTGCACGTTTTTTGGCGTACTGCTTAATACAGGAGAAGCAATATCGCGTGCATCTTGCACGACGGTAATGGAACGTTGCTTAACTATTAAGCCCTCATTTATAACATGGGAGCTGCCACTAGAAAGGCTTGACGGACTTCCTACGCCATTCAAGCTAATGTCACGTTGCCTGACTATTGAGCCCTTATTAATAACATGGGAGCTGCCACTAGAAAGGCTTGACTGGCTTCCTTTTTCATTCAAGCTAAGCAGATCGTCGTGCGCACCTGATAGCAAGATCATAGGTGATGCACGCACCGGTACGATCGTTGTTGATGCAGTAGCGACCGGTTTCCCAGTCGGAGCTACAGTGAACTGCCTCCTATCAAAAGGAGAGTTGTCAGGCTTCTCTTGGAGTTTTTCTGAAGTGGCGTTAGTTATGTGTTTCGCCTTAGACAAAAACACATCGCGATCCGCCTGAAATTTGAAATCGACTAGGATCGGTCGAGGCCGGTTGTCCATCTTCCATCTACCCACACGATGAACTCGCACCGTGAGAGTGGAGGGCTTCATCCCAACCATGCGAAAGAGATCGTGGATACACCTGCGGTCCACTCTTGACTTGATGCTGTCGTCTTACAAAAGAAACGGCGGCTGCGAGGTGACCTAATAGAAGCCTTCAAGATTCTTAAGGGTTTTACGGGTTATAATATTACTGAAATCCTCAAACTTGCCACTAAAGCAGCTACAAGGGGTAATTCTATGAAACTTCTTAAGAGTAGGCCCAGGATGCTGGCACGTGGGCACTTTTTCAGCAACCGTATGGTAAACTTCTGGAACAAGCTCCCAGATTGTTTAGTAAGCCTTTCAAATGTGTTGACCTTCAAAAGGGAATTAGACGGTAAATGGTCTATCATATTTGCTCACATTGCCTAATAAAAAAACTTTAAAAAATAAAAAAAACGTATTTTTATATTTTTATCATACCCGTCTAGGCCTGGACAACCTGAGAGCAAATTAGCCCACATGCAGTCTATGACTGTGTTTCACTTTACCTCGACTAGGCTAGTGGTTACATACACCACACATTGTTCACGCATATTATTGCATTATTTCCTTAATACCTGACCTCTCACCGTGCTGGTGAAGAGAAACCCTACCTTACTTCCAGATATTCGGAAACAAGAACGTGTGAAATGTACGAACTCTATACTCGATATCGGAGAGCCGGGTGCTCGACCGCATACCGTCGAAGGGAATCTGGGCTCGTGATTGGCTTTTAGCCACCTTCAGCCCTGTGCAACTTGAACTGTTGCTTGCGCGGTACGTTCAATTTGGTAGTTTTTTCGACGCTCCGATAAAATATTACGATTGGCACTTGTAAAGTCGGTGACGTGAGTAACGCGTATTCCACCCGTTTCTTAGTTCGACAAATTCAAAACCACAATTCGGATGTTATACGGTACTGTAATTAGCAACAATTACAACAACAATAATTATACAAACCTCAACTGTATAGGAACGTACAGCAAACAGTGGAGTCAAAATACTCCAGAATCAATTATATCAATGCAAACAAGTTCAATGACGACCTGAGATATAAATAGAATAAAAGGAGTTACCAAAATTGCCGTCCAAAATGTCTATCAAAGACAAGACACCCAAAAGTGGTGTCAAAATACAAGCCAAATACAAGTGCCCAAATGGCAATCAAATTCAACAACAATGACCGACAATGGCTTCAACAATGAATTAAAACAAAAGCTTTACCAAATATGTGAACAGAAGATTTCCAATAAAATAATTACAAAAAGAAATGTTTTATATCAAAATACTGTAGGAAAATAAAACATAAGCAAAATCTATTTCTCAAAATTCAAGTTTTGTAACCAAGTTCAAAATAAAAAGGATGTTGAAGGGAAAGGAAGAATTTCAAACTACTTCGAACCTTACACCAAATATTATGCACAACTACTTCTGTCAACTCTTACAAGACATCTAATGATAAGCAAACCTAAACCCCAACGTTAACTGAATCGAATTCGAAATACATTACTAGACGTGTGGTCACAACGTTTTTCTCTTCCATAATAAATATTTAAATATTTAAAGGTTTACTAATGGACCCGTGGTGATCTTATCTACCTCTATCAAATCATGTCCTCACCCACCCACCCGTGCTTTTCCCTATTCTCCCGCAATACCGAGACAACGCATTTGCGCGGTCACTCCCACAGACTTTGCTTGAAACAGTTTTGTATCAACTGCCGAAAGTACTTTTTCTCTGTGCGTGTTTGTGCTCTTTGGAACAAATTACAAGAGGATGAGGTATCGGCTCCTTCCTTAACCGTGTTTAAATACAGAATCGACTCCTTCCTCCAAGAACTCCATTACAAAATCCATTGATTACTACATTACTACATTTAACTTTCTGTTTCACTTGTGTACAGGTCTAACGCAACCACGATGCCTCCGCTTCCCCTGCTACCGCCATGCAAATTCATGAAGACGCAATTTCCAAGCGAGTGTGGCCCGCTTTATTGCCCTTCCGCCCCCGTACTAGATGATACTCCCTGTTTCATTTTCACCACACTGTATATAACACCCTGTGATTTTTTTTAAGCTATGCTTTTACGCCACAAAACTATTGCTCTATTATCCTCTTATGACACTCGCTTCATATTTTTCACTTTTGCTTGCTTTATTAAACACCATACCATACTGCGGTTATTTTAAGCTTGTACGCTTTTTTACTGCAATAAACCATCGTTCCATTATTGTTGTAGGCGTTATATCAGCTCATTAGGCTTAGAAAATTAACAAAAGACCAGAATATTGTAAATAAGATAATGGAGCTTCAATCTGTAGCTACGGAAACACAAATTTCTGTCTTCTTCGCTATTATGAACTAGCAAAAGTCACACATGTGCTTTAGACAATGCACTTGAAGCTGATAAAACAAAAGTTCTCATAAACTGATCATGTTTTGCATGCCTTGGTTTACTAAGAATATGGTTTCATTATTATAAGTCAGGATAAGCTAAAATCACTGAGTATGCTCTTCAAATTAAGATCATCCAAATCACCCAGCAACATAAATTTAATTATCAAATATTGTAATTCATCCGTAGCTGAAACCATAATTAGTTTCCCCGATGCTGTGTGAAATATCTCTTCCTTACTCAAACTCGAACTACAACCAGTCGAACTACGTTAATGCAACAAATCAACTTCCCTCATCTGGTACACTGAATACTTTGAGTATAAACCTGAGCAAGCAACTATCAGATTTAAATCTGACATAGCAGGCATACCTCCAGCCATATCTGCAAAGTGTGTGGCAAAGACTTTTAACTTCTCTTGCTGAACTTATTCAACGCATCTTTCGAATCTGGTACCTTTCCGGTAGAATGGAAACACTCAATTGATATACCCACATACCAATCTGGCTCGACACACTTAGTCACGATCTGTAGCGGTATAAGCTTACAAAAATTCTATCAGAAATTACAAAAACAATAGCTACAATGTTGTATGAAGATATACAGATAGAAAATTCAAAAGAACTCACCGAAGGCTGGAGTGAGTTCAGCAAGGAAATTGTGATGGGAAGGATACTGATTCTCCACGATGTCGAAGATTCCGAGTACGAACAGTAATGCAGGAATTGACTTGATTGAATCCGTAAGATGGAAGTTCAGTTCAGGTAACGAATAAAGTAGCAAGCTCGCTAAAATGGAGTTATATCCGTGAGCGTTAATGGTTCTCACAGTCCAAACATTCACTGCAGTCAGTCCAGACAGTTGCAAACAAGTTCTCACACAATCGGCTCAGACACAGCGAGAGAGAACGAACCGCGCTGGTTGGTTTTAAAACGTATATATTGTCAAGGTCACAATAATTAACAATTAAAAATAGCAAAATGGGTGAAATACAACAATACTCCCCTCCAAGAGCGTACAATAGGCTCGAAATATCACTCACACTCATAGTCATTTAAATGCTGTGGGAACCTGACGCGCCTACCACTGCGACTCGCAACCATGGGAACAGGCTCAACGGGTAATGTAGCATCGTGTGTGGGAACGGGCTTCGAATTTAGTTGAAAGCTGTTGGAGTGTGATGCGGAGATTGTTGGCTGGGGCAAAACGTGGGAAGAATGTTCAACAAAGGAAGGCTTCAATCGATCATCTGAGACGGTATCACGGCGACCGTTGATGTCTAACACGAAATGTTTGTCTTGGCGTGAGATGACTTGATGTGGACCATGATGACGGTGTTGCAATGATTTGCTTATGGTATTACGACGCACAAAGACGAAGTCGCACGTATCTAAGTCTGGGTGTTTATAGATTGAAGGCATGGAAGTACGAGGAGTTTGGTATCGTAAACGAGAAACAAAATTGCGTAACCGGGAAAAGAGGTCAGAAACTGGTGGAAAATGTTTAAGAGGACTGACAAAATCACCAGGCAATGATAAGGATTAACCGTAGACCAATTTTGCGGGAGAATATTTTAAATCTTCTTTAATGCATGTACGTAATCCAAGAAGGACAAGTGAAAGGTTTTCGGCCCACTTGCTCGGGTCAACTTGGCAGGCTAAAGCGGCTTCCAATTGTCGATGAAATCGTTCAACTAAACCGTTAGCGGATGGGTGATATGCCGTAGTGTGAATATGTTGGCAACCAAGGAATGCTGAGAGATCACGGAATAGAGAAGATTGAAATTGAGCTCCACGATCAGTGGTAAGGATAGCAGATGCACCGAAGTTTGCTACCTAATGCTGAATGAAAGCACGAGCAACAGACTGTGAAGAAATATCAGAAATAGGAACGGCGATGGGCCATCGGGTATACCGGTCAACAGCAGTCAAAATGTAGGTGAAGTTGTTTGAAGAGGGAAGAGGACCAACTAAGTCCAGGTGAACATGCGAAAAACGAGCTTCGGGGTTAGGAAACTGTCCGGGACTAGTAGTTGTATGTCTATGAACTTTATTACGTTGGCATTAAATGCAGGATCTTGCCCATTGGCGAATATCCTGATTCATGCCAGGCCAAACAAAACGTGACGAAATCAACGCAGTAGTTGCACGAATTCCGGGGTGAGAAATCGAGTGCAAATGATCAAAAATGGCTTTGCGAAGAGAAAAGGGGATAAATGGACGTATGGCATGATTGGAAGTGTCACACAAAATAGTTTCTTCTGAGAAGGGCAAAGGCATGGGTGTCAGTTTGATAGACCGGAAAGAATAAGCTTCAGACGAAAAATCTTCACGACTTTGCTCTACAGCAATGGTTTCTAGGCAAACATTGGCCGGAATAATGGCATCTACTCCTGGGCGAGATAGACAGTCTGCGACAACATTCGAAGTACCGGAAATGTGGCGAATGTCTGTCGTAAACTGTGAGATGAAATCAAGTTGTCGGATTTCACGAGGAGAATGTCTGTCATGGCAAGATCGAATTGCATATACCAGAGGTTTGTGATACGTTAGCACGGTAAATGTATGACCCTCTAACAGATGTCGGAAATGTCGGATGGCGAGGTGTATAGCAAGAAGTTCTCGGCCGAATGCGCTGTAGTTCGATTGTGTCGGTGATAATTTTTGTGAAAAAAAGATAATGGTTGCAAGTCATTATCTATGAGTTGCAGAAGAACTGCTCCAGCTGCAAAATTAGAGGCGTCTGTAGTTAAAATGAGACGGGTAGTGGGATCAGTATTCAAATAGATAAGGGCAGTTGCATTGCCAACAGCTTCTTTTGCTGATTCGAATGCAGTAAGTGCTTCCGAGTCGAAAGATAATTCTTTCTTTGATCCACGTATTAAGTTGGTCAGCGGATGAAGCACGTTTGAGCAATGAGGCAAAAAACGACGGTAATAGTTTATCATACCGAGAAAACGTTGCAACTGTTTAATGGAAGTGGGGATAGGAAAATCCCTTATGGCAGCCACTTAGGATGCTAAGGGGGTGATTGAGTGAGCATCAATGTGATGTCCAAGAAAATCAAGAGAATTTACACCAAAGAGAGATTTTGAAGGGTTGATGTTGAGTCCAAAATCAGAAAAAACGTTCAAAAACAAGAGATAGATGACGCTTGTGTTCTTCTGACGAGGAACTAGCAATTAAAATATCATCTATGTAGACAAAAACAAAATCGAGACCTCTGACGACATGATCCATGAAACGCTGGAATGTCTGTGCTGCATTACGTAAGCCAAATGGCATGCGAACGAATTCGAAGAGACCAAAAGGAGTAGTGATGGCAGTCTTCTTGATATCGCATTCGGCAATGGGGATGTGATGATATGCACGCACAAGGTCGATTTTAGAAAAAAATGTTTTCCGTAAAGATTAGAAGAAAAATCATGGATGTGTGGGATAGGGTAACGGTCTGGGACGGTATGGGCGTTCAGTGCACGATAGTCACCGCATGGTCTCCAATCACCTGTAGATTTCTTTGGAACAAGATGGAGAGTTGATGACCAGCAGCTGTTGGACGGACGAATTGTGCCAAGCTGAAGCATGTGTTCAAATTCGGCCTTTGCTGCTTTCAGTTTGTCGGGAGCTAAACGGCGTGGACGTGCAGAAATGGGCAGACCTGTTGTATCAATCCAATGAACCACATCGTGTTTGACAGTTACGGAGTCGGACGATGGGTGTGTCAATTGAGGAAATTTATCGAGGATGTTTTTAAAACAACCAGAGTCAGTTGCAGGAGAAAGGTGTATGCCAACTGAATGAATGGATGATGAGTTGCAGGAGACTGATAGGGTTGTGATGCTGTCTAGTAGTTTTCTGTCTTTTAGATTGACCGTGAGGCCGAAGGATGACAAAAAATCAGCCCCAATAATGGGATACTGGGTGTCAGCAATAACAAAAATCCACGGAAACTGGAGTCGAAGGCCCAAGTCGAGTGTAAGGCATTTACGACCGTACGTTTGAATGGCGCTTCCATTGGCAGCCTGCAGAGAAATGGCGTAGCATATGCTTTGTCGTTCTCTGACAGATGGTGGAACTACACTGATCGCAGCACCGGTGTCAATGAGAAAACGGAGAGAGGTTGATGGATCGTAAATAAATAGTAGACGACTTTGGGAAGAATTGCCAACTGCAGCCGTCGTCTTTACTGAGTGGCTTGCAAGTTTCCCGATGGAGATTTTGATGACCCGTAAGCACAAGGCTTGGTGCACTTACGAGCTGTATCACCGTAACGTTTGTGATACCAGCAGGTTTCTGGATCGTTTTGGGGACGCTGGGATGATGAGTGACGGGATCTTGTCTGTGAGCGATTGTGGAACGTTCTATGCGGTTTAGAATGTTGCTGTCGGAAGAGTGGAATTAACTGCTGTATTAGGACTTCGAGCTTATCTAGTCGCTCTCCTATTAGTGCGTTAGTGTCAAGAGAAGAGACAATAGCGAATTCGGAATCAGACATTATGCATAAAAATCAAAAATGGAGAATGAGAAAAGCTATGCGAAAGCAGATGAATAACTGTGAGGATAAACAGTTCGTAGTTAGAAAAAGTTTATCAATTTGTAGACGTTGGGCTCACCAATTTGTAGTGGACCAGAAATATAAGTCTAGCACTACACACAAAAATGGCAAAAATGGAAAGGACTCACTGAAAGACCAAGCGAGCAAATGTCCAAATAAAGATCCGTAACGTCCAACGATAGCGAAGTAATCCACACAGGAAAAGTCCAAGAGATGATGGAATCCAAGGTGTAGAAGGTGCTAAAATGTTGGAGGATCCGTGAGAGTTAATGATTCTCACAGTCCAAACATTCACTGCAGTCAGTCCAGGCAGTTGCAAACAAGTTCTCACACAATCGGCTCAGACACAGCGAGAGAGAACGAACCGCGCTGGTTGGATTCAAAACGTATATATTTTCAAGGTCACAATAATTAACAATTGCAAATAGCAAAATGTGTGAAATACAACACCCATTATACTACATACCACTCACATATCCATAAATAAATAACATTTTTCCATTATTTTCTCCCCAGCTTGCAAGCATCAACGTTGCTCACGCCAAAGCAACCTTCCGCAAGTCCGTCATGCACTGGAGGACGTGGTGGGAATGTGTCTTGGGCTGACACTTCTCCCTATAAAAGCCACAAATGTCCAATCAAGGTGTATGCTATACGCGAACATGGCCCGCTATAAGGCCTATTTGCCTCCGTTTTTATCCCATGTATGCTTTTTAGCACGCTTTGTGCGACCCTTTGTACACACCATCCAGTGGTTTCTTACAAGCTATCAGCTTTTATTACCACAATGAAACTATTGACTATTGTTATCCCACCAATCGAAAACAATTTCTGCCCTTGGATATTTACTCGATATTTGAACTGCCCAGTAAGCAATCTAATCCCATTTTTGCTTGTTATATTATTCGTTGTTGTCATATTATTCTGTGGTTTTTTTGTAAAGCTATATGCTTCTTAGACCATTAAAATTGAATTGAATTCAATTGAACAAGGGGTCGGGTGGAGTCCATGAAATTGGGTTTCGGTTACCAAAGTTCCGTAAATGGTGGGGTCAGAGGAAGCACAGGGTAGTCAATACAAGGGAGGATGGATTGGCGTCAATTCGTATGTAGGTCTGAAAAAGAGAAAATGGGTGCAGTATCGGGAAAAAAAGAAATGTGCGAAGTTAAATTCACATTTTCTGAGAAAGCTATAGGTAAGAGTCAAGGCGTTCTTTAAAAAAAGCAAGGGGAGGAGAGGTTACAATGAAAGACGGTAAATCATTCTAGGCAGAAGGAGTGCGGATTAAGAAAAAGAACTTTCGGCAGTTTAACCGACTTGGTAGATGGGAAAGATTTAAGACATGTCCCCGGGTTCCGGAACTAGGGGCCATCGAAAGCAATCTGAAGCACGGGTGTTTGGCATTCTTGAGAATCAGGAAAACCAAAATCAGATCCCCCCGAATGCGGCGGTAACTCATGGGGAACAAATTAAGTGCCTTCAGGCGATCTTCATAGTTCATCGAACTAAGCCCTTAGACGATTTTGGTGAATCTCCGTTGAGCTTGTTCCAGGACGTGAATATCGCGCTTTATCCACGGGGACCAGACGGACACCGCGTATTCTAGGTGAGGTCTGACGTACGCGTGAAGAAGTGAGGGGGGAAGGCTGCGGTCGAAAGAACCAAAGACTCGTTTTAGAAGGCCTACGTTTCGATTCGCGACTAAGGAAGCGTATGAACAGTGAGCAGAGCACCCGAGGTCACTTTGAACCAGTATACCGAGGTCTTTCTCTTGCATACTTACCGAAACTTCGGTGCCCCCTAGTTGATACCTAGGTTCACCGGGTGGCGAATGCGGAGAGATCGGCATTTTCGTGGATTGAAAGGTAGCTGGTTCATAATTGCCCAACTATTAAGTGAGTTGAGGTCCATCTGCAATTCGTCACAGTCATTTGGGGAAGAGAGGATTCGCCAGAGTTTGAGATCATCTGCAAACATTAAAAACGGTGAGTTCACACATGCACCAATGTCGTTGATGAACATCAAGAACAAGCGCGGGCCGAGTACAGAACCTTGGGGTAATCCGCATCGTATTGAAAAACAATCAGAAAGTGATTATCTGACGCGAACGTGGAGTGTTCTGGCGCGGAGAAATTCGGCTATCCAAGACAAAAGTGGATTACCGATTCCAAGAAGTGCAAGCTTTTGTAGTAAAATAGCGTGGTTTACGCTATCAAAAGCTTTGGAGAAATCCAGGTAGATTGCATCAACACCGTAGCCTGCGTCGACAGCTTTAGTCCAGCTGTCCCGGGCCAAAAGCAGTTTTGTCGTACAGGAGTGTCCGCGACGAAACCCATGTTGTTCGACAGCGACAGCGTTTTCGTTCTCCATAAAAGTCATCAACTCGTCGGACACGATCGATTCCATGACTTTAGAAAGCACGGGGAGCAGAGTGACTGGGCGGTAATTTGCAGGATCACTGCGGTTTCCACCTTTATATATCGGGGTTATGATCCCCTGTTTCCAATCTTCGGGAACATGGGAGATATCGAACAGACGTTGGAAGTACATGGGAAGTGGTTCATAAAGTTGCACAGCAACCGCACGCAATGCTTTCGGTGTAATCCGGTCTACTCCAGGTGATAAATTTTCACGGAGCTGCATGATTTTTTTATATACACGTTCAGCGGTGAACAGAAAAGTAGAGATTCTAGGTGGGGGTGGGGTGATATTCAACGAAGATGGTTCGCAATTCTGGAATACCGGCATGTATTGATCCTTCAGTGTATTTGCGGCTTCCATAGAAGTCGATGTGGAGCCGCCTTCAATTTTCAGTGGGGGGATTCCAGTTTTCACTTTTCTTTTATGATTTATATGACGGTATAGCAGTTTTCGGTTGTTCAGAAACCGTGCAGTTAACTTGTTATGGTAATCCAGCTTATCTTGACGCACTAGAGTCGTACAGTGGTTGCGTAATTGTCGATATGCTTCCCAAATTCGCGCACACTTCAGATCGGAACTTACTCCAAGCAGCGTTTCTGCAGCAGATCCACTTACGAGTTCTACTACGAAAGAAAGTACGTAGCATAAGTCGTTTGTCTGTTTTACTTTACTTTAGGGCGACTTTATATATATATATAATATTATATATATATATATCCTATATATTATATATATTATATATATATATATATATATATATATATATACAATCATTTAAAAATGAAAAAGTGCCACCCGGCAATGCACGAGAAAAAGAAAGAAAAAAGGTACAATATGAGGGGAATTTTTTTGTCCATTGTTCCACATGTCGATTTTTTGATTTTTTTGTTTTTTTTTACAAATTTGAGGGGGGAACACAAAATAGAATGCACTCTCTCCACTGTTGCCGGTTCTCAGCCATCGTCGACAGCGTGTCAAGCCACAGACACTCACTATCCCTTGGAACCCACCCAGGAAGCCGCGTTCGTCCGACCCGAGCTAAACCCGACGTCAAGCGTTTTAAGGCCCTAGGGCGACTATCTCCTCCTGGAGGATGAGTCGGCTTCATTGACATCACGGGTTGCAGCCGCCCACGCTCGGTGGTTAGAAGCGAGATCCGCGCAGATTGTAAGCCAGGTCCGGTCCCACGTGCGCCATGCGTAAACCGATCGTAGGCCAAGCAGTTCCACGTCCGATCTCACGGTGGCGAGCCAAGTCTTCACTTGTCCTCCACTACGACAACGCCATTCTGCGCAGGGTGTCGGTGATAGTGTCATCCTGGTTAGTTCAGCGTCCGAGCGTCGCAGTATGTGGCCAAACCATCTAATTCGGTGTTGCCGCAATATCGAACTCAGGCGAGGGATATCAAAACAACGGTGGCGAACCTCGTCATTCGTTACCCGCTCATCCCATCGAACATTGAGAATGCGTCGGAGACACCAGTGGTCGAAACCCTCTAGTTTCCACAAATCCTCCACCCGTACAGGCCACGTCTCGCATCCATAAGTGAGAACTGGGCGAATCGCCGCTCTGTAGACGCGCAGCTTTGTACGTCGGCTGATTTCTCTACGGCTAAATAGATTCCAACGTAGTCGCGAAAACGCCGTGCGCGCAGCTTGTACACGTGTCGGTATCTCATCCCTGGCTTGGCCCGACGGTAGCACGCACGAACCAAGGTAACGAAAAGTGTTCACCATATCCAAGTTCTCGCCACCAATCTTGAGAGGCAGATAAGGTCCAGTGGCGGTGGTAAAATACTTAGTTTTGCGCGTGTTGATTCGTGGCCCAGCATAGAAGCAAATGAACTGAGGCGTTCCAGTGTCATCTGAAGCGTTTCAGGATCATCCCCCAAGATTACGATGTCGTCGGCGTACTCCAAATCGGCAATCGAAATGCTCGGACTCAGTATCACACCGGCGTAATCTGAAAGCGCCTGCTTCATTGTCCAATCGATGGCGAAGTTGAATAGCACAGGGGACAAAGGGCACCCTTGCCGGACACCAGTCCTAATGGGGAACGTGGAGGACACCATTCCATATGCGCGTACGCGGCTCTGCGTGAATGAATAGTACGATTGGATCATGCGCACAAGTTTCTACGGCATACCATCCGCCAGCATCACACTCCACAGCGAATCTCGGTCGACGGAGTCGAAGGCGGCTTCGAAGTCGATGAAACAAGCGGTTGTTGCCTGCTGATAGCGGTAACGATGTTCCAGAATCCGACGCAATGTGAACAGCTGGTCGACGCAGCCCCGACCTCGACGAAAACCGCCTTTGTTGACTCGCGTACGTATATCCCTCTCTTCCGTAAAGCGGCATAAGAGAATCACTGCAAAAACCTTCGCGGCGATGTCGATAAGACTGATGCCACGGTAGTTGTCACACAATGAGGCATTACCTTTCTTCAAGATGGGGATCAAGAGTGAAGTGCCCCAGTCGCGTGGAAGTTCCTCTAGTTCTCATATCTTACGATACAAATCATGCAGTGGTTCAATCAAAACGGAAGAGCAGGCCTTGTACACCTCAGGGGGACGCCGTCTTCGCCAGGGGACTTGTTGTTCCTTAGTCGGCTGATGGCTCGGATGATTTCGTCGCGCGTTGGGTGATCGCATGAAACATTATATG
>JACCGJ010003125.1:0-20927 GCA_013407085.1 Atriophallophorus winterbourni
CCGCATATCATCAATGAATGAATAAATCTATGAATGAAATAACAGGCATGTACGCAACCACTTTTAACCACGCAAACACTTCTTGTTTTCAGTCGTTCATTGTCTCCAGTAGGTTAATCAAGCAAGAACCAGACTTCCGAAATCCATGCTGCACGCTGTACCATAAATTTTGTGTTTCGAGATGACTCACGATCTTTTCGCACACAATTCGCTCAAAACCTTTTGAGATCACGGGATGGAATGTATCATTACGGTAATTCGTTGTCTCCCCTTTGTAATCCGAGGTTTCTCAAATTCTATAAAAGGAAACAGGTTTAGAAATAACCATAGGATGCTACAACTTAAAATGAAATCGTAAAAAATGAAATCAGCAATTAGATTAAACAGTATATAAGTAGGAATAATTCCATAAAAACTCGTATAATTCCGTTTTAAAGTCAGACGAGCTAGTGGAATGAGCAAAGGTATAAGGTAAACTTTTCCAAGTAAAATAGACACTCACAAAAATACCTTCTACGGTTTAGGCGGGAATCAGTTACGACCAGCGAATATTCATTGCTCTGATAATTCATGGTATTCCTTCGAGTGAATAGGCCCATAAGGGATAGTTTGGGGCATGCAATATTTTGTAAAGTAGGATAAGGTCATGGAAATCGAACATATTGTAGATGGGCGTTAGGTTTCCCCTCTCTCAGTTAGCCGGTACACCACTCTTTCTTGAAGAATGATTAATTAAATCACTGAGTGTTTCACACAATTGACTCTCAGATATATTTAAGTTTCTAGATGTGATTCCGTCGGCTATGCTGGACTGAAAAACGTAGTTACTGATCTTCAACCTAGAAACTAAGGAAGCTCAACATGATCAACAAATGTCCTAATCTTGATGCAGGTTGAGCCTTCCGCACGAGATTTGAAGGCACGTAATTAAAATAAATAGGAATATCAGGAATATCACCTACCTACTCCGTTGAAGCGAGTACACCGGGTCTGCAAATGGACAGAAGGCCCAAACGGTGCATCTGGCAGATCACTGTGGTCATTTGTAGTCGAATTCGTAAAGTAATGCGATTGCAACTGCTTTATCTCTAAAGCTGAGAAACTTAACTAGCTGTGGTAAGCCCTACAAGAAAACTTCTAGCCCATTTTGAGATAGAAATTTGAAGTCAGGTGTAAATCGGTAAGCACCTGATTCGCTCTTGAAGCGAAACGCAGTAAATGACTGTAGTGTGACAATGACGCTACGTGAAGATAATTGTTTAATACCATTTAACAGCGCCATTTTCGCGCTACATCCCTAACGAAGGACTCATGGTTAAGCTGCAGTGACTCGGACCACGAAAATTAAACTGAAATTCAAAACCTGTCATCCGTTTAAAAAACGAATACTTAATTTCCTGATAAACTAACCGCTTCAAAGTACTCGAAGTAGCTTCGGGTGCTACACCCGAGGACAAAGAGCTCTTAATTAGCCCTAACACCAAGAGTCCAGCAACATTCTCTTTTGTTCTGTACATACGTTTGTTGCATTAGAAATTGAATTTGCTGAACTTCTCTGTAGAGTTGACGACACCCAATACAAATTTTTCGGCTTCAAAGAATCATAGTTGTCTCAAGGTGACCATGTACCGACTGAATTAGCTGACAGGTTTTAGCGCCGTAAGTAGCGATAAACCTCTTGGTAAGCCGGTAGGAGGAGCACTGTTCTTTATTGATTATGTTATTTCTTTATGAGAAAAGTATATCTGTTTTTACGACGAATGTGTAGATAATAAAAGCCTAGCTCATACGTGGATTCATGTGTATAGAGGTAAGCTGCGTCCAAAGTAGTTCAACACTAGTTTGGAAGTATATGCTTTCTGCAAATCAAGCTTCCGTCTCAATTGGCAATAGCACCACGTGTGATTTTGATCACCCTGAGATTAAATGCGAGTACTAAACGTTTCATGATCCAGGGATTGCGAACGACTTTATCTACCGTCTAGACTTCCATGGATTTCACCAACAAGTACACGAATCAAATAGATTCCTCTAGTGTCACTCTCTATCTAATCTTGACTTAGTTACTTCAACTGCTAAAAGAAGTTGAGAGTGACACTGCTGTCATACCACAGGCAGCGACGCTAATCTCATGGCAAATCATTGACCATAGAGATAAAGTGTGGGGCAGGTCAAGAAAAACATCCTTCAACTTTAAGATTGATCGGCTTCTCCAGTACCCGTTATCCAAAAACTGAAAACAATAATAAGACATCAAGTCATGTATAGTTCTAGCTCTTCTTGTATTATTAAGTTAGTGGCTAGAAAAAGGAAATATTTTTATAAATTTACGTGCTTATCTAACTAATAACTGTAAATATACTATGATCGTTTTTAGACAGTATTCGCGAACAATTTTGCGCATTTAATTTAAGAACAGCATATAATAAACTAGTGATGGGATTCGTACCTTGACAGTCTGATTATCACATCTTATCTAAATTGTATCCCGTGTTAATAATTAATTTATGCGGTGCAGATTGTGTTTTTACATCTGCCTACCCTTTCATTTAAATAAGAGTGGGTTGAAAACGTGGACGTCGAAATACTCTATTATATTGGATTTATTCTGGTTTAGTTTCTCCCGGAGTTGGTATTCAGCTTTACCGAATACTATATCAGCTTGGCATGGTGATCTCGAGATTTGAGATAAATTTAATGCATTGTAACTTTGTAAAAGATATTATATCATGGTGGATGAAATTCAAGAAATTCAGTTTAACAATTGAGTAATTTGAATTAGGATTTCATGTATAATTCTTCGCTCAAAGAAACCTTATTTCGAGAAATGAACATTAAACTGTTTTGTCCCGTTAATTTTTCCACAATAGCTGCATTTCAGCATGTCCGTTTGACTTTGAACTTATCTACTATCTTCTATATTATGATGATGGCATATATCAATGAACTGTGGGCGCGATACGAAATTACATCTCCCGATTGCTCAAAAAGATTTATTGGGAAATTCATTTGATTCGTCTACTATTCAGATTGTGAATACGCTGTTACATATGTGCCTTTCATTGCCGAAAACAATTACAATATTTCTCCTACAAAATGGGTCACGTAAATAAGATTATAAAACAGAATAACTTTGCAACATGTACCCAGGATGTTCATGATGACGATGCTTACCAAGTTTGATCGTTATGATGCTTGGACTCATTCCCAATGCACAATTATTTCCAAGTCTTTTAACATTTGTCTGACAAAGAAAAATAGAGAAGATATTCTTTTTTCTGGGTTGCTTGTATAGCATGGCATCGAAGGCACAATCTGGCCGATAAACTTTGCAGAAAAACACAAAAATCCGTTGTTCATGACGAATCAACAAACTTGAAACCAGCTGACTACCCACCTTAGAAAACTACTTACGCGGAGTTAACAGCCAACGCATCCAAATCATCATTTCATAACCCGCATGCTGCAATTGTCGACAGACTGCGACGCTTATATTCTCTAATGGAAACGGACACTGCACTTGCTTGCACAAGTTCTAAGTTTGTTCATGTAGTGCGAAGTAAGCCTCGATCAACAAAATCACACACTACCTCTTCCCTAAAGCTCGTAAAACCACAACATGAAGATGCTGAAAAAATGCCAGCAGTTCAAAAAGGCAATCACCACAACATGCAATTCCTGACCATTTTATGTACAAATGTGCCGGAAAGTTCATCTCAAAGCTTTTAATCACGCAGGCAAGAAGATATGTAACAGTGGCGAGCTCTATGTGTCAACCTGCAACTTGATGCAGACGCGATATCTTTAGTACGTCTTTCAGGCGCCCAAACTCGTCTCACATGGACGTTCCACGTCTACTCGAATCACCATTGACTCCCCTGAAAAGGTTTAGGAGGTCTTCCCTTTGACCACCTTGTCCGAAATACGTATTTGCATGTGCGTAGTTTTTCTGATGTTCCTTGGCCTCAGAGTCAGATACAAAAGCAAGGTTTCTTCGATCGGAAGTCGGCGAACGATGAACGCAGCAATTTTGTCCGCGGTGTTCCTGAACTTGAAAGTGATGATTTAGCTAAGAACGCACTACACGACTCTTCTCGATGGCGCTATATTTAAGAACTCAGCATATTTCACGGAACTTTGACAATTGCTGTGAATCGCCCTCCCACGTCCTCCAGCTGCAAGGGCATTGCCCCCTGTATCCTGAAATTTACCGTCAAATTTCACTCAAGACTTGCAGTTTTACCCTGATTGCAGTTGTTTATAGATCTCCAAGTAATACCCGACTGCTCGATTTCTCCCTTCTGTCAGCACTCCGACATGTTCTAAGTAAAGGTTTCTTCCCCACATTAAAAATGTCAGACTTTAACTGTCCCATTTGCTATGGTGAAAATGCCGCTCACCCATTTGCCACCGGGCTGTCCAAAATGTTGGCAAAGCATCCATTATATAATCATGTTCACAAAGGTGCTAGGTTTCCGGGCACAAATAGACTATCCATTCTAGATTCAATCATCACCAACGAAAACCTAATGATTTAAAAACTTTTCCCTAACCCACCCCTGGGTCACAACCATCACGTTGTTTTAACATTCACGTTCGTCTCTTTCATGGACTCCTTTAACAAACATCAACCTAGAAACCGCTGTGTTAACGACCTAGGCCATTTCATAAACTCGCCGCAGACAACTCATGAGATTTCTCAATGTTTGAATAGATCGAATTTGCATGGACCACGTTTTTAACTCAGTGGCACGTACTGCTACAACTTGCAAGTCACAAAAAGCCACTCAGTCGAAAGAACCCCGGATTATTCTCTCACAGTCGAACACTGAATATCATAGGATTGCGAAACGCGACAAGGCGTTGTTACCGGCCAGGACGAAATCGAACTAACTGGCAAATTTGTAGGTCATTGCGAAAATAATGCACATGTCTCAACTGTGAAGACAAAATCAATATGATACGCATAACTCCAAAACCTTATTGGAAAACCATAAAAGTTTGTTCCAATTTGTGAATCATAGACGTGTAGTTAAACATGGAATTCCATCCCTAGTCAGCGCAAACTTTCTCACATAAATCGCAATGCAAACCTGTTGTCTGAACACTACGCCCCAATTGATAACCCTCGTTATCCTACGATCTCCTCCCATTTTTCTTCTCTCTCATATGAAGTACACAAATGCCAGAAATAAAGTTTTTTCTTGATGTGGTTTACAAGACGTTTTCATGTCCACGGCAATACTTTTCACCAGGACACGACAACATCCACCAAAATATCCTAATCGTAGACGCGCTGAACATATCTGATCTACTTGCCACATATTTTCAACGTTGTATGGACTACGCTACAGTCACCCGAACTTGAAAGGAAGGTGTTATCACTCCTATTTTTGAACTCTGCATCCGACCGGAACCCGAAAATTATTTCCTCATTGTGCTTTTGTCAATCATTTCTAAAGTCATGGTGAGCATAGTCTCTGACCATTCTGTCTAAAACACCTTGAAACGGATCGACGTTTAATCAGAAAACAACACGGCGTACGCGCCAAGCGTCCATGCACTTCCAATTTGCTTCTTGCACGGGATGACTGTACAAAATCTGTCAATGAATGCTTTTGTGTGGTTGCAATATTTTTGGATTTATATAAGGTAATCGACCGTGTCCACCATGACGTTCTTTTAATTATTCTCGCTTCCTGCGGCATTGAATCATTCTTAATGTTTTGTATGAAGTAATTTCTTCGCGACCGCTCCAACAGTGTTCGTGTGCCTAGCATCTATTCAGCCCAGCTCTCAATCAAGTGCGGTGTGCCAAAAGGCTCCGTTCTTATTCTCATACTTTTCATCATTTTCATCAAGGACATTGGTCAGAACATTAAATCGCCTCCCTTTTATTTGCGGACGATGTCAAAATCTGGCGCTCACTCAAATCGTCAAAGTATTCACATGCCCTAGAAGATGACTTTGAACGTTCACACCTCTGGTATTTAAGAAATCACCTCCAATTCAATACCTCCAAGTATAACGTTCTCCCCATCGGACAATCAGCTTTGGACGCTTACAATTTAAACACAGCTGCATATGTTACTTACATATCGGATCCTGACTGACCACTCCCTTCCATGCAACTCCGTAGTCGTTCCCTCTCTATGCATAATTCTCCGAAGACATGATTCTCAACCGTTACATCAACAGAGCAGGCTTGCTGTCGACACAGTTTTTTCAGTTAGTGTTATGGAGGGTGTGGAGGGTAGTGGTATCCTGGGTTGATGCCCTACATATCCGAATGCAACAAAAATCCGTTGAGAGCGCAGGTTAAACCCGAATGTGGATTGATATAAGGCCTCAGAATGCCAAACATTTCTTTCTTTGCTTTTCCGATACACCGCTAAATTAACCCTGCGGTTTGTACAAGCCCTTAGCTCCTTATACCGCGAGAAGCTATTGAATAATTTAACCATTGAAATGTGTAGTGGATAAGTGCAAAAATATAACAGAAAAATGTTATAGTAAAATGAACAAAGGAACGAACTCAAGGTGAGTGAAAATTCAATGTCTAATTCAATTATCTGCACACAAAATTATTCTCAACCTTGAACTCCGGTGCGTCACGCTGATCGGCAATTGTAATTGGCGAAGCTCCAAAATGCGGCGATATGACGATTTTGCCGTTAACAACCGTGATTCAAGAAACATGCAACAATGAAGCACCAGCGAACGGAGCAGAATAAGAATTCGCGCGGAAAAATTATATTGTATAATTTATATTGATAAGTTCATACATCGAAACTAATGTAAATTTATTTGAAAATAAAGTGAAATAATAAATTGCTACAAATCATCTAGGTTGCGCTACAGGTAATTTTATGGCATCAGTTAAACAAAGTTTAACCTTTGATGGAATAAGTATTAAAAAATTTTCGCACACTAAAATGAGTTGAGAGACTATAACTTATTATAACTCTTTGGTTGGTACGTTCAACTTGGTTGTATTTTCCACGCTCAGCTTAGAAATCCATTTAAAAATTGATTTTCTCTGATTCTGCTGTACATTGCTAACCAATTTATCGCATTACAAACACATCGTAAATCGAATTAACCTATTTTAGTACGTTTTTGAAATATATATATATATATATATATATATATATATATAAGATATTTAAAAACCCCGCCGAAAAGGACATATCCTCTGATTGTAGTCGAATGTAGCAAAACATTAGTTAAAGTCATAGCTTTTGATGTGTGCCAGAGATGGGCGCTTATAAAATGCTCTGGTATTCCTGCCAAGCATCACGAAACTTATTGCAAAAATAGTTTCCTGGGATGGGTATGGCGTGACTGCAAGCCGAACGCAAAGGAAGCATTTTTGAGTACCGCTGTCCATATTATGAATAACGACGTTGTATTAGAAAGTACAAACTCCGCATTGTCATACGTCGAAATGGTTCGAAACAAAACTACCCCATCGATAAAATCGGGTCCTCTCTGAAGTACTTTCGTCCGTAATCGAAAAGCACCACAAGGAGGTAAAACGAACCGTATAAAAAAGCCGTCGCTTAAAATAAGTCTCCAGAAAACTCGCGGTAATCTAACTACGTTGCTTTAGAAAAGCAAATAAATGCTCTGGCTGAGCAAGTTAATAAGTTTGATGGGCCAAATAGAATGTCAGAAACAAAGCCAAATCCTACTCTGCTCATTCTATTTTGGGAAAAGCCGCTGATTCGCGAAGGCGAATTCCGGCGGCAAATTAATGTTCTACGGTTCATGACGTTTTGCACATGGTAGGTCTTATTAACTGCTAGGTAAAACGAGTCCGTTGTATAGGCAGATGAAACCTAACCTGTGAGTAGTGCTCGCCCTATTTTGTTGGAATTTCTACACCAACTAAACAGGAACCCGCTCCTTTCAAAAAGTGATTACCTGAACGCTGCACAAAGGGGCATTTCAAAGTTGTCCCGGATATGGGGCCTGAACGACACTTTCATGGAAAGTGTTGAAAAACGCCTATTACCTGCTTGAAAACTCCCTTAAAGATGTAATGGGAAAAGACGTTTATGTTCCCTAAAAACTCAATATCTTTAAATATATTATGGCTCTATTATGACACTATGTCAACATAGATTTGAATTATTTGGCGCGAAAAACATGTTTATTATTTCATCATTGCCGCATATTTTCGCCCTTTATTCTCATTGGTCCATCGATTCCTTGACGCGGTTTCAATGTGCTATTTTCCAAGGTTATTCCCTTTTACATTCTATGCCTATATATGGATGAGTAAACCATGTTTGTCATTATTGGAAGTGAGCTGCCATACGAACTTCTCTAAAGCCTTCGTCTTATCTCTCAATAGTCGGTTGGGCAATACCGTGGGAAGCATATCCGGGTGCAATATTAGCTCCATATCAAGAACATAACAGTTTGGCGACGGGTTTATTCAAGTTACGAAATCATGGAACAATCAAAGATGGAAATTCTTTTGGAGCGGCAAATGATGCTGATGGAACTTCTACTGCAAAAGCAAGTACCAAGCGCAGAAACACGTGCTATTTCACCCTCCGTTGACGGAATTGCGAACAGTATCGCAGAATTTGCCTATGATCCGAAAGCGAATGTCACGTTTCAAATCTTGGTTCAGACGCTATGAAGACCTTTTTCATGTTGGTTTTTCGGCTCAAGATGATGTATGGAAATTCCGACTGCTGCTACGTAAACTTGGCCCAGCAGAGCTGGATAAATACTGCAACCTGATCCTCACCAAAAATCCTTGGGATAGAAGTTTTGATGAGACGATCAAGTCGCTGATTGAACTTTTTGGTGAGCATGTATCTCTCTTCAACACTCGTTACAGGTGCCTGAAAGTGAAAATAAACGAAACTGACGACTTTCTGACACACATAGGTATTGTCAATCGCGAATGTGAACGGTTCAAGTTGCGGTCCCTCACAGACGACCAGTTTAAGTCTCTTATGTTCATATGCAGTCTGGTATCTCCGCTTTTTGCTGATATTCGAAAGCGACTGCTCAACAAACTTGAGCAAGAGCCCTCCTTCACTCTACAAGCCATTAGTGGTGAATATCTACGATTGGTCCGACTCCAAGAAGATTCAGCTATGATTCAACATGGGAATCATAGCACCAACACCGTCCATACCGTTCAGCAAAGCAATTGGCATTCGCCACAAGATTTCAGCGCAAATAAACCACCATCTCCACGTTGGCTTTGAGGAGCCCGGCACTTTGTTCGATATTGTCCCTTCAAACAGTACCGTTGCAGTCAGTGCAACGTCACCGGCCACAAAGAAGGATTTTGCAGATCCAGAACGAATCAACAAGTTTCGTCGAAACCAAAGATTTCGAGGTCCTTTTCAAAGCCGCAGCAGAACCAGCAGAGGTTTTTACCAAAGCCGAGGATTCCTTTGAGGCATTCATCAAGTGGACACGCACTCAGCGTCACAACAACATTCCAAGTAAGTTTATTTTCGAGACGCCGGTTCATCTCAATCCAGATCAACGGTATACCTATTCAGCTTCAACTGGATACAGCATCGGGCATCACAATCATCTCTGAAGCAATGTGAAAAAATCTTGGCAGCCCACGTATCTATTCATCATGTCCGCCTGCAACCAGTGCCTGTGGTGGATCTATCACGCTAATCGGGCAACTGAATTGTTGTGTGTCATTCCGATAGAAAACACCAACATGTACCTGCTACATCACCAAAGGGAACTTGAATATCCTCGGACTCGATTGGATCGAAGATCTCCAACTGGCAGATCAGCCAATCAATTCCTTGTGCAACCAAATCCAGTGCAGCAGTGCATCCTCTGTCAGAATCGATCAAATCGTCAACCGGTTTTCCGATCTGTTCAATGACGATCTTGGTAAGTGCAAGCATACACAAGCAGTCCTTCAACTTCGTGCAGGAGCCAAGCCAGTATTTCGCCCAAAACAACCTGTACCATATGCCTCACTTTCCCAAGTCGAGATGGAACTACAGCGTCTGCATGATCCTGGAATCATCTCTCCAGTAACGTTCTCCTCCTGCGCAGCACCCATCGTCGTGGTAAAGGAAACCAATGGCTGGATTCGCCTCTGTGCAGATTTTTCAACTGGTCTTAATGATGCGCTTGAGACTCACCACTACCCGTTACTAGATGATCTCTACACCATACTTAATGGCGGCACATGCTTTGCAAAACTCGGTCTGGCAGAAGCTTATTTTCAAATGGAAGTCGCACCTGAATCACGTGAGTTTTCAACGATCAATACCCATCGTGGACTGTATCAAATCAACAGACTCCCATTTGGCGTGAAGACCGCACCCGCGATCTTTCAACAAGCGATCGACACGATCTTGGCAGGTATTCCAGGCGTTGCGGTTTACTTGGACGACATTCTAATCGTTAACCGAAACACAGGTGAGTTACAGTCTCGTACGGAAGATGTTCTACAAAGGATACAAGAAAGCGGTCTCCGAATCCGTACAGGAAAATGCCAGTTTCACCTGCAATCCATCGAATACCTTGGTTTTAGCTTCGATGCTTTTGGCCGTCATTCTGATCCAGCGAATATCCAAGCTATTCAACGAATGCCAGCACCCACAGAGGTCTCTACGCTTCATTCATTTCTTGGATTGGTAAGTTACTACAGCGCTTCCTTGCCGTCACTACACAATGTTCGTGCACCGCTCAACAGCCTTCTTCAGAAAGACATGGCATGGAACTGGTCACCCGATTGCGAAGATGCTTTCGCCACAGTGAAATCAATGCTGAGTTCCGAGCTGCTGCTGATGCATTACGATTCGGTACTATCAATCGTCATATCCGCTGATGCTTCTAGCCATGGCGTTGGTGCGGTCATTTCTCACAATTTTCCTGACAGAACGGAGAAAGCTATCATGCATGTATCACGAACACTGACACCAGCAGAGAAGAATTACGGCCAAATAGAAAAGGAAGCGTTGGCCCTCGTGTACGCAGTCAAACGGTTTCACAAGTTGATCTACGGTCGAAGATTCACCCTGCTGACGGACCACAAGCCTCTCATTTCGGTATTTGGATCGAAGAAAGGTATCCCTGCTCATTCAGCCAATCGTCTGCAACGTTATGCCCTTACTCTTCTTGGTTACGATTTTAAGATTTAATATCGCAGAACAGAAGATTTTGGTCAAGCAGACGCCCTATCCCGTCTTCTCTCAAACCAAACAGGCAGTGACGTGGACGTGGTGATTGCAACTATATCTACTGATCGGTATGTACGCGATCAGCTAACCACAGCAGTCCGAAACTCCCAAGTGACAGTCGCAGATATCAAGAGGACACTAAACACCGACGAGGTTCTTTCAGAAGCTATCAGGTATGTTCAATCTGGCTGGCATAGGCTAGCACCACATTTGACTGGCAATCAACTGTTCCAAAGACGGGAATCCTAATCAATCGTGGATGACTGTCTAATGTTTGGTGCTCGAGTCTTTATTCTCGCTGCTTTGCGTCAACAGGTATTATGTTAATTTCATGCTGGACATCCAAGATTCAAGATTCAAGATTTATGGTTGAAAAGCAATTACTTTACAATAACCATGCAGTTAAACTATAGGTACAAGTGTATATGTGTGTAGAAAAATGTCAAAATCAAAATAATTCTGGTAACGATAGATTATATATATTTTGGGGCATAATTTGGATTGGCTCTCAGGAAATCGTCTAGTTTTAATTTAAATATAGAAAAAGTGTTTGAGCTTACCAAATCGGCTGGCAGGGAATACGCACAGAATAAAAATACCTGCGACAGTTCTGATTGGAGTGGGGTATTTTCAACTTGCAGTTGTGACCGCGGTTGTTGCTGGATGTTCGTCGGTGAAATAGTATATCCAAAGGGGGGGAAACACTGTTAAGGATTTTGAATGTGAGGAGGAGGTCGGCTCGCAGTCTCCTTTGTGCAAACGTCGTCAGCTTCAGTTTACTTAGCCGGTCAGCGAATGGTAGGTTTTCGAGCCCAATGACCAGCTTTGAGGCTCGGTGGTGTATGCGATCCAATAGTGAAATGTCTTTTTGAAGCCATGGAGTCCAGGCTTGTGAAGCGTAATCAGTAAGCGGGTGTATGTACGTGTTCATCATCAGAGAAAAACATCTCTGGGAAAAACGTCCGAATATCCGCCTTAACACACCGAGCATCCGGAACGCGCGTTTGTAAACGGCTTCGCATTGTAGACCATTTTTCAGGCTACCGCAAATCCAGACACCCAGGTCTTTTTCTTGTTTGGTGTACTCCAGGATATTGTTGCCAAGCGTGTATGAATGAGAAAAGCTTAGCACACGACCAATGTGTATGATTTGAGACTTCTGCATGTTTAGCGGTAGGTTATTTTCAGATAACCACATTTGCACAGCATCCAAGTCACTTTGAAGCACACTGCAATCCTCGGCAGTGCTGATTTTTTTCCATATTTTTATGTCATCTGCGAACAAAACCATCTTACTGCCGCGTTGTGTTGGCAGGTCATTCATATAGATCAGAAACAGTATCGGTCCAAGCAAGGATCCCTGTGGAACACCGCTAGTGACGTCGATTTCCTTCGATAGTATACCGTCACCTCGAACCCGTATATGTCTTTTGCTGAGATAGTCTCGCAGCAAGTCATACAGTCCTCCAGCAATACCGTGTTTCTTTAGCTTGTTCAGCAGTAAGTTGTGATCAACTCTGTCAAAAGCTTTAGAAATGTCTAAGTAGCATGCATGAATACTGCCTCCGGCGTCCACTACACGAGTCCAGTCGTCCAAACATGTCAGCAAATTAGTTAGACAAGAGCGGTTTCTGCGAAATCCGTGCTGGGCAATTGTCAAGAGTCCGTTCGATTCCAGGTGGCGCACTACTTCTGCAGTGATTATGCGCTCAAAACCTTCGAAACCGAAGACAGCAATGTCACAGGCCTGTAATTTTTTACTTCAGAACGGCATCCACTTTTGTAAATTGGTGTAATTATTCCCAGCTTCCAATCAATTGGTACCATTCCGACTTGAAGCAATCCGCTAAACAGACGAGATAAAGGTCCCGAGAGCTGCGCATGACAGCTTTTGAGGAGCTTCGGTGAAATTTCGTCTGGTCCCGGAGATTTCTTTGCGTTTAACTTTCTTAAGTGCTTCGCAACCACCATCGGAGTAATTATCATTTCACTCAGAGTGGGACGATCATATCGAATGCTTGGTTCCTGTTCGTGCTCTGCGGATTTCGGTGCAAATACTCCAGCATAAAAGTCGGCTAACAAATCAGCGGTTTGTTCAACGGATTCTGTGAAGCCGGACGAAGTTTTCAGGGCAAAGACTCCTGGTTTAATATTTGTTCTATCGTTTACAAGTCTATACGAGAGCTTCGGATTCTGGTGCATCTGAGTAATCAATTTCGATTGGAACTCTTGTTTATCATCTCGAATTAAGCTGATAACTTTGTTTCTCAGTCGTGTAAATTGTGCCCAAGAATCAGCTGTGTTGGTAGCCGTGTGAAACTCCCACGCTACTGCCCTTTGTTTCATCCACTTTTTGGTCCTGCTACGTAGCTTAAATTTGTTACGTCGAGGATTTTTCTTCGGGACGAGGTTTGAATGTTTCTCTAATATAAGTTTCAGGTGTTGTAGGAGAGAGCGCCAATGACTGTCTGAATCGGAATAATCCAACTGTATGAGACTAATGCTTTGAAGCTCTGCACAAAGGGTACGGTAGTTTACCTTTCTGAAGCATTTCATTCCGTCAAATTTGCGCCTTGCACTACAAACGTAGTAGAATTCTAGGACAACGTGGTCGCTCCGTCCGATCGGCGGTTTATAGATGATAGTTTCTACAGCGTTAGGATCAGATGTAAGTATCAAGTCCAAGGTAGACGGCCTGTCAGCTCCCCTCATACGAGTAAATCCTTTAACGTGGTTATAGAGGGGTGTGTAATCCAAGACTGCTCGAAGTTCGTGTTCAAATGTCTCTGGTGGATGATCATCACGGTTATATAGCTGGGGAAGGTTGAAGTCTCCCATTATCAAAATTTGAGTGTTATATCGCGTTGTTACATAGTGCAAAGCAGTAATCAGTTTATTGTTCAGGTCGAGGTTCGCGGTTGGAGAACGGTAAATCACTCCAATAACGCACTGGTCACCAGAAGTAAGAGTTATAGAACACCAAAGCGTGTCGGGTATATCCAGATTTTGGTCATTCATGACTCTGCAAATAAATGATTGTTTGCAGTAGATTGCTGCTCCTCCGCCATCACTCAAACGGTCACGTCGAAATAAAGTCATGCTTGGTAAAGAGAGTTCTAGATCAGAAAACGAGGTAGTGAACCACGTTTCTGTTATGGCAACTATGTCGGGGTTCGTTTCATCACAAATCTCGGAGAGTTCGTGCAGCTTATTGATCAGGCTGTTTGCGTTCGTATAGATGCACTTAATTGTGTTTTTTATGAGTAATGACGGGGTGTAAGCTGTTTGGTTTAGCAGTTTGCTAGAGAGACTTTGTGTGTTTGTATATAAACAATCAATAAAGTTTGTAGTGTTCAAATCACGAGAGGTTATTGGGGTCCGACTCTGTCAGAGTCGGAATGCTCACGTTTTTTTGAAGTGGCGCAGAGTGTTCTGGGCTACGGATGCAACGCCATATCTTCATGTCGTCCGCAAATAACGAAATGTTAAGTCGAACAATTTCCTTTACTTCATTGACCTCAACCCGAAAAATCATCTGATAAATGACTGAACCTTGTGGAACTCCGCTAGTTGCTGCGATTGGTTTAGATAATACACCGTCAACATGTACCTGGTTAGTGCGATTTGCTAGGTAGTCACTTAGCCAGTTCAACAACTTTCCACTGATACCAAGCCATTCAAGCTTCTGCAGTAGTATGCTATGGTTAACACATCAAACGCTTTGGAAATATCAAGGTGCTGATCGTGTATTGTTTGTACTTTAACAACCGGTTGCGTCCAATCATCTAGGGTTATCAGTAAATTAGATTAACAGGAATAATTCCGTCTATATCATGCTGATTTTTTGAAAACAACTGATAATTTTCTAAATGTATCATTAGATCGTCAACAATGAGGCACTCAAGTAATTTGGAATTCCCGGGTAACAGAGTAAGGAATAGGTAATTAGCTACATCGTAGCGATTTTCACCTTTGTAAACAGGAGAAATTATTTCGTGTTCCCAATCAATAGTAATCACTCCATTTTCCTGTGTTTGTTTGATAAGATGTGTGAGTGGTTTGTATAGCAAATTTGCACATTGCTTCAATATTAACGGGATTATTCCGTCAGCCCCATAAGACTATCAGGATTTTAGATTCAATAACGCTTGAAGGACGCGTTTCGACGTGACATTTATTTCACTCATGGCAAGCGTTGTTGATTTGGATTGATTTGTGATTGTAATTGCATGTTCTCTCGGGCTCAATACAGGTGAATAAAACATGGCTAAAGCTTCAGCAGTTTTTGATACAGTTGTTGTTGGTTCAGCCGAATTGTTCATGGACCCATCTCCAGGTTTCACCTTATCTCGAGCGTTAAACTTGCGATAAAATATCTGATTGAATTCTTTAGATTAGATATTAGCTAAATCAAAAACTCATGTACGTTGCTGGTTTCCGCTTGGCAGTTAATCGCGTTTTAAAGAGCATCCTTCAAAGCGATAATGTTGATCCGGTTTACTGTTTTACGGGCATCAACTGTTCTTTACATCTTCGAACACATAATCAAACTGGATGACGACTTGATCGTTTAGTCTCAGTGAGCATTCCTAAGCAACGTGATCAATGTCATGTTCATTGTTTGTCAGAGCAAGATCCAAGAATGAAGGCACATCGGTTCCGTGGTATCTGGTATTACATGCAATGTGGTTAATAAGTGGAATACCTTCCAACAACTCATTGAATGCGCGTTCCAGGGAGTATTCTGGGTGAATGGTACTGTTCTGCAGATTCAATAAATTGAAGTCACTCATTAAAAAACTGCGCGGTGCGTTCAACTTAGTTGTATTTTCCACGCTCCGATAAAATATCATTACGACTTTTCGCTATTTTCCTGAATTTGCTGTAAAAAATAACTATTTTACTATATTGATTGAATAGAATAAGTATTTTATTATATTGATTTTTTGCTGATTAGTTACGCTAGTGATAAAATCCGCATGTGTTTTTTAGTGACCTATCATTACTCATAAATTTAACCGATAGATATGAGTACAAAACTTACCTCCCTCAACGGTAAATGTGGCAACATGGTGGCTAAGGGAATTAAGTGCACAGCTGCTCGTGTATACACAAATCTCACCACGGGATTTATGCAAAGTAGCGCTGGTTGCAGTAGTATTGTAGCGGCTGTCATAAGGCTGCTATTGACGCCGCTTGCCAAAAGCCAAGGAATAGTGTGATGTCGCCCAACTCGTCATATTTTATACCCACCTAAACGCATGCATCTGTTGTGAGGGCGGATATTAGTTCTGAGACAATGGCAGGCAAGGGGATAGCCAACAAATCTAGCCAGTTACAACGTCCTCCTTATCATGCTACTACTCCTAAGGTGGCTAATGGAGCCAGATCTTCACAAAAGCGTGCAAACAAGAAGGTTGAAACAATTGCATGCACTGACAAAGTTAGCCAGTTTCCTCGTCCTCCAAAGCAACTTTCCTCTCCTAAGGTTGTCATTGTAGCTTGAACTCAGAAAAGGCGCATCAAGACAATTAAAGCCACTACTCAAAGGATGCAACATGGAAATGTTGCTGGCTTATCCGCAATTATCCAGGAAATAAACGTTTTGCGTAAGCAGTTTGAGGCACTGCATGGCAATTCTTCCTCAAAAACTAGAACCCGAAATGTACTAGTTTTCAACCGGAGTGGAGCCTTTCATTAAGGAATCCAAACGTCGAAGAGATTTTGATCGCCGATGTATCAGCGATCTTATCCGGATGGTAGGTCTGTGTTCTTTTACTTCCGCGATGCTAGTTCACCGTGTAGAGAGGTGGGAGATGGATAGCCGCCTTATGCCAAGCCAGGCAGAATTTATATACCAGGTGGATAAGGATGCATAACTGTCTAGGGCTGAATAAATCCAGCAGAAGATTACACAGCTGATTGAAACGCTCGATAGGTTGTTTCAATCGTCTCCTAGCGTACTCATCTTAGGTGATTTCAACCTTCCAAACATAAATTGAGCCGTCTCTTTAGGATTAGTCACCGAGCAATCCGAAACGTTTCTCTGATGGCTGCATGATCATGTGTTGCATCAGCATGTGAGTGATCCTACGAGGTTTCGTAATGGAAGCACTTCATAGAATGTTGACCTGGTATTGTTGTCCCAGCCCGAAGCCGTTAGAGATTCAAAATAGCTACCACCGATCGGCAAAAGCGATCATAAAATGATAAGATTCGAAGCGGTACTGCGTTTTCACAAAGCTATTGCTCGCCCTTAACTCAATTTTAGGCTTGTAGACTGGGATTTTCTACTACAGTCTTCAAAATCTTCCGTTCAGTTCTCTAAAAATTTCAATCTATGTGAAAACTGGGATAGAATTTGTAAGTATCTAAAAGATTTGCAATACAAGCACGCTCCGCTGCAAGTCGTGAAAAAGCATCATAGGCCACCCTGGTGGACTCCTCGTGTTCGTCGGTCTACCCGTAAACGAGGTCGTTTATAGCGGCAATATAAGCTATCACTCACTTCTGCTTCTTGGGTCCGATACAAAACCGCTCGGAACGCTTGTGTTAAAATACAGCGTCTTCTCAAACAGGAGTTTGTGTTATCATTAGCTAGGGATGCTATATCCAATCCGAAAAGATTTTATAACTACGCTCAGTAGAAAGGCAATGCCGGGGAAAGCATTGTAAATTTGAATCTGGATGACGGAAAAGTAGCCAGGTTCTTAAGTGGCGTTCAGAGATGTGATAGTTCTTTAAATGTTCCGTCTATGTCGTTTAATCTACTACATGGTGCTCCTGCACTAGATTAATTGTCCTTTAATGAATCCGAGTTGTATGAAGCACTTATCTTTGTTCGCGTCAACAAATCTAAATGACCAGATGGTATTCACTCGATTGTGCTGAAGAATCTTTCCCCAGTGCTTACAGAACCTTCATGCTGGCTCTTCAATTCATGCTTGAACCTGGGAGTCGTTCCTAGTAAGTGGAAAAAAGCCATAATCGTACCAATACGCAAGGATGGTTGCAGGTCAACTCTTGGTAGCTCTAGGCCTGTCAGCGTGACTAGCATAGTCTCGAAAGTATTTTAAAAACTGCTGCGTGAAAAGTCTGTGAGCGTCTTTGTCGACATACTCTACTGAGTGTAACTCAACGTAGATTTACTAGGGGTAGATCCTGCCTAACTAACCTTTTGAGTTTTCTTAATACAGCCACTAAAAGGGTGGATGAATTGAAGCCTGTCGAAGCCCTATACCTAGACTTGAGCGAGACTTTCGGTTCCATAAATCACCGCCTTCTAGAGATTAAGCTAGCAGCAAAAGGCATACAGGGTAGTCTACTTACTTGGATGGAGGTTTTCCTTACGGGTAGGATATTCAGAGTTTGGGTAGGATCTACGCTTCCGAACAAAACCGACGTGTTCAGCGAGATACTCAAGGGTCGGTACTCGGTCCTCTTTTATTCCTGATTTTCATTGATGACTTGTCTTCTGCATTGAAGTGCTCATGCTTCATTTTCGCGGATGATGTGAAGTTCATCGGATTAACGAATCAAGATACCCCGATACACGACCTTGAACGGGTAATAAACTGGTCACACAAGTGAGACCTCTCACTGAACCTTAATAAGAGCCAAATCTTGTCAGTACTGGTTGCTATGATTTCAGTCCTGGTGTTCGGGCAATTCTTTCAGTGTTAACACCACACAGCATGTTAAGGATTTAAGAGTACTAGTTAGGACTGACTCCAAATAGGAGGACCAATGCGCCGTTGAAGCTCAACTTGCTCGCGGAGTGCTCGTTTGGCTGAGATCCGTGTTGTCCAGCAGAAAACCCGATGTATTCCTGCCCCTTCACAAGGCATTAGTTTGACCGCATTTATAATATTGTGTCTAAACGAGGTGCCCTTACTACAAGAAGGAAATTGTTTGACTGGAAAGCGTGCAGCGTCTAGCAACTGGCGTGATTGTGGTTCAGCGAGGGAAACCATTAGCTGCACGCCTGAAGTCCCTAGATCTTTTTTCAGTTATGCGCCGTCGTTTCAGAAGTGACTTAATAGAAACCTTCAAGATCCTGAAGGCGTTTAGTGGCGTTATCATGAACGACTTCTTTGCCTAAAGACCCGAGCTGGGCACCCGCGGACATTCACTCAAACTTGCCAAGAAGCGATGTAGACTAGACACCGGGAAAATCTTTTTCAGGGTGTTAAATTTCTGGAACCGTCTCCCAGAAGAACTTATATCCTGCAGTTCTGTCGAGAGTTTTATTAATGGTTTAGACCGCATCTAGTGTAAGCTTTTTCCTGAATACTCCCTGTAAGATGCAACTTTATGAAATTCTTCCTTTTCCTCCGTCTTTACCATATATTTTGAGTCAATTTCCAGAATCTAAATGTTGTTGGTTATATTTTCCGGTATTTTATATTTATGCTGTATTAGATGGAAAACATTCCTTTTGTTATTAAAAATTGCTATTGTGAATCTTTTGTTTACACGCCTTTGGCCAATTATTTGCTTTATTTGTTCGTTTCGGCCATTGTCGGTCATTGTTGTTGAATTTGGTTGCCATTTTAGACACTTATAATTGGCTTGTATTTTGATACCACTTTTGGGTGTCTTGGACATTTTGGACGGCAATTTTGGTAACTCCTTTCATTCTATTTATATCTCAGGTCGTCATTGAACTTGTTTGCATCTGATATAATCGATTCTGGAGTATTCTGGCTCCACTGTTTGCTGTACGTTCCTATACAGTTGAGGTTTGTATAACTTTTGTTGTAATTGTTGCAAATTACAGTACCGTATAACATCCAAACTCTTGTTTTGAATTTGTCGAACTAAAAAACGAGTGGAATACGCGTTACTCACGTGCGAAACGTTTCACTCCCGCTAATAGCTATGCAAGATTATGTAGACCACCATCTTTCGCGTTATCTGGTAAATAAAGTAAATGCTAGAGTTCTGTTTTTTTTGAATACACAACTCTTTTGTTGCAGACCTCTCACCGTACTGGTGAAGAGAAATTTATTTTTATTTTTCCAGCATCATTTATACCGAGGTGCTTTTTAAATACAACCGGGATAATCTCTTAGCGTCGCGATAGTCGAGGATATCCAAATCACAACGTTTCAAAGAAACATACCTAATTTCTCATGCTATCGTGAGAAAGAAAGCAGTGATAATTAAATAAGGTATATCGCACATTGTAAAATACCAAAGCAAAAACGTTGCAGATAATCTTAGATTTCTATGGGGGTTCCATGAATATTGTGAGATCCGAAATTTTGCGAAAATGGCATAGCTTAAACGTCCCTTAGCGCTGGTTCTACAACCTCTAAATACCAGCAATTGTTGTTGATACTTTGGTTACTAAACGTTATATCTCAACTTAGGTTCCAAAACACTGCATCAGTAAGAACTTTGTTTTACTGTATCTAAAAAAAGGAAACTTGCGATAATTTGTGTTCACGCGTGTTGCGTGATTGCTTCTCTGAACCTTCGTACACGTTTTGGCTACTTCGATAAATTCTGATTCTCCTGTGAGTTTTCTACAAATTTCTTGTGACGTTATTGTAGTGTTCATTCTACTATAAATTGCTGAGCCTGATGTGATGCACGAATCCTTCGTGTACTATACATTCGCTGATTCCAATGTTTTGTGTGTCTCGTTCGGATGTAAGATTTGTAACAAATAAATAGTTTGGTCCGATATTGGTTGCAGTAAAGCAAGGTTTAGCAGCCACATCCATAAAA
>JACCGJ010003127.1:0-26514 GCA_013407085.1 Atriophallophorus winterbourni
GTAGATTGTGCTGATTTTGTTCGTTTACGTAAAAACAGCCTGAAACAACGAACTCCAATACTTATAAAATTCACCGATAAATGTTTCGTTTCCCATATTTTAGAGAATAAAAATATTTTGAAATCCATTCCCAGATTTTCTAACGTTACTATAAAGCCAGACCTCACCCCTATGCAGAGGCGTTTCGGTCATAAGAAACGCAAAATTACAATTATTCCCACAACTCAGTCTTCTTCTGATTCATCTGAGTGTATGCAGTGTGATTCACCTGTAGTTACTACACCTTTAAGAAGCCAAGATTTATCACCTGCAAACGACATCGTTCAGAGAACACCGCCATCCACTAAGCGTTTACTTCCTTTACCTACTTTTAGACAGACACGACCTCTTCTCCCAAATCCTGGCTCATTTAGTAACACGGCATTCAAGAAGCCCCCACACCAACAAATGACGTTGGTGAATAATAATAGGCACGCACATTATACCAGTTTCCGTATTCAACCACCATTCCCCCCTAAACAGTATAATCAGTCTCCCATTGACTACACTTTGCTTCACAGACACTCCTCTGGTTATTATGCTCGACTATTTTACTCCTCTAATTATATGACTCGAAATCCTCCATTTTATAATCGATACACGTTTTTATACGTACCATACACGCTTTTTTATGATCATGCCAATTTTGTTTTTCAAAAATAATAAATTAAATAATAATTGATCTAAATTTTTGTCTCAATTTACTCCCGCTACTTCTAATGTTAGTATTCTACTTATAAATGCCCGATCAATTACCCCTGAAATTCAAATGCTTAAATCTTTTCTCATTACGAACTTAGTAGACATTATTCTCATAACTGAAACGTGGACCCGAGATGACCAGCCTGACTCAACACTTATAGTACCTAATTACCAGATATTCAGGAATAACCGAAGTTCGAAACGGGTAGGTGGTACTCTTATCTATGTTGATTCCAAATTTAAAGCTGATACCTTTACTTCACCTAGTTTGACAGAACTAGGAGACTCAACATGGATTGTATTACCATCCTTAGATCTCTTAATAGGTTGTATTTATTATCCACCATCTTCAACCATCTCTAACATGGATTCCTTAATTACCGCGTTTATAGAAGCATCTCTACACGACACGAAATATAAGCTCATTGCTGGTGACTTCAACATGCCAAAATTAAACTGGCACGATCTTGCACATCACAGCTGCTATACACCTTTCACTAGAACAATTACTTACTAGGATATACGCAATTTATTGACCAACCTACAAGAAATGACAATATCTTAGACCTAGTCTTCACTCTGAACCCTATTCCAGCTAACCTGAAGGTAATTCCATCTTTCCTTAACAGTGACCATAGAATATTATCATTCTAAATATTATTCGCCACAACTTCTGTCAATTCTTCGCAGCCATCTAATAATAAGCATACCTACAACTACATTAACTGGAATCTACTGTCAGAATTCATTAGAACAGAAGACTGGAGCCGATTCTTCCTCTCCAGGGATTTCACAACAGTCTCTTTAACATTTCATTCACAATTGAGAGGGTTACTTATGGAGGCATCATATAAGCTCATTTGGCACACAAAATTAACGGAAGCCCAGAAAATAGAAAAGAAAATGATGAAACTACATTCCACCCTGTGGTTATTGTAAAGTTAATTGCTTTTTCAACCATAAATATTGAATCTTGAATCTTGACATATTCGCCCTTCTTCGTTCTTATGAACTATCAAGAAGTCACAGATATGCTTTAGATAGCACGCTTAGAGCCGACGAAAACAAAGCTCTTATAAGTCAGGATAAGCCGAAATCACTAAGTAAACTTTTCAAGTTAAGATCATCCAACTCACCCAGCAACATAGATTTCATTATCAAATATTGTAATTCATCCGCAGTTGAAACAATTGTTAGTTCACCTGATGTTATCTGCGAAGAATTCCTTCTTTACTTCAACTCTACCTACAACAATTCAAACTACGTTTACACAACCAGTCATCTTCCTTCGCCGAATACACTGAATACTTTGAGTATAAACCTGAGTGACATAAATAAATTATGTCAGCAATCAACTGTCAGTCTTAAACCTGACACAGCAGGCATACCTCCAGCCATATGCAAAATGGGTGGTAAAGACTTTCAACTTCTCCTGCTTAACCTATTTCACGCATCTATTGAATCTGGTACCTTTCCGGCAGAATGGAAACACTCAATTGTTATACCTAGATACAAATCTGGCTCAAAACACTTAGTTACTAACTACCGACCAATAAATCATACAGCCTTCTTATCAAGATTATTTAGAAATTTGTAAAGAAAGCTATGCTTGAATATCTGACACCTAGTTTCTTTTCTAAGGCACAGCACGGATTCCTTAACAAAAGATCCTGCATTACTTGCCAGCTAGAATACTTAGACTGCATCACAAGTTCAATTGAAATTGGCTTTTCAGTTATAGTTGTCTTCCTTGATATAACCAAAGCTTTCGACACAGTACCGCATAACCTATTACTATCTAAGCTAAGTTCATTTGGTATAGGTGGCAATCTTCATTCTTGGCTCACTTCTTTTCTCACAGATCGCACATACTGTGTTGAGGTTAATGGTCACAGATCGCGCACCTTGCCGATTCCAAGTGGCGTGATACAAGGCAGTGTTTTAGGTCCATTACTTTTTCTCCTATACATAAATGATGTACATACAGTCGTCTCTCATAGTAAACTATTCTTGTTCGCAGATGACATGAAAGTAGTAATTTCCTTCCCATCTTCTGAAACACAAACTTACATTGCCAGACTAAACAAAGACTTGAATGCATTATCCAAATGGGGTAAAATAAATGGTCTCTCATTTTCTGTAGAAAAATCTAAGTTCATGCCTTTAAGATGTACAATTCCTGATAACTCAATCCTTCTTAATGGCAATCCTATTCAAATTATCGATTGCACACGTGATCTTGGGTTCAAATATTCAGCATCGCTTACATTCAACGAGCATATACATCACGTGATCTCAAAAGCAAAGCAGAGTGTTAATATGATTCATAAGTTCTTTACTCTCCCACACTGTAAGTTAGAACTTTATAAACTTTTCACCATACCCATCTTTGATTACTGTAATATAATATATAGCAGTATAAATAAAACCGATACCATCCTTTTGGAAAAATTACAACGTACTTTTACCAAATCAATCACCGGATATAGCTCGAATCAATCATATAGAGAAAGATGTACGCAGCTCAAGCTAGAACCACTATGGTTCCGTAGAATTAGACACAACCTAATACTGTTTTTTAGAATAATATTGTAGCGGATAAGCCGAGCGTTACGTTAATAAGAATCGTTATAAGTGTTGCTAATTAATGTAAGTGTATGAAATTATGTATAAATATATATAATTATATTTATGCAAGAGAATACACTATGTCAACAACAGACTTACGAAATCCTTGTGTTGTCCAGTCGGATTATTGCTAACAATGAATTTGACCCGTGTTATTTCTTCAGCGGGATAATTGCTCGTCGTAGATTGGACAAGCAGTGAATTACCGAAAAGGGAAGAAATATTCTACGTCAGTAATCTGAAACAATTAATAAAGTGGTTCGGAACCAGGCAAGTTATCAGACGTTCAGGCTGTAGGAATCGCAAGTGTGTGTTCAGTTGATTTAAACAAAACGACACACAGCATCATGATGGAAAACGTTCATGGAAATAAACTTACTCTTTGGAATTATTAGGGAATTATATCAATTGGGAATAATTCCTACATAACTCCCCCCATAGAGCGGTGGCTTTTCAGCCATGCTCGACATCCATCTACGGTGTGTACCGACGGGGTCGTGCCACGGTACGACCAGTGCGTGTGCGCGGGGCATCTGTGTCGTCGGTTGTCACCGCTGTCCGTGAATGCAGCGGGGTTTCCATCATGGGTTGTGTTGCTGGCGTGGACGGGGGTGAAATGCTCAAGTCCTCGCGCATCGGCTGCGTATCTGGAGTCGACAAAAAGGAAGACGAGGGAAAAGAAACAAAGGGGACTGGCTGTGAAGGGATAGTCACAGTCGTAGGGGGTCCTCGGTCTGTATTCGATTCCATGTACGCGGGCTTCAATCGGTTGATGCTGACTGAATCCGGGCGGCCGTTGCGTTCAATTACGAAGTACTTGGCACTGCGGGAGATGACTTTGAATCGGCCGTCCTATGGTGCTTCAAGGGGCCGTTTTACACGGTCTACGCGCGTGAATACGTACGGGCACGACAGACGATAATTGTCGACGTGACTTGTACGAGAAGTTACACGGGTAGGCGGAGCACGTATTTCTCGCATGAAGGCTCGGAGCCGGGAGACATACGGAGCAGTTTAATCGCAGTCAGGGGTGTGGAGTCCGTCAGCAGTTCGGCGGGGAGTCGCAGAGTAGTTCCGTAAACCATATCGGCTGATATGCAGCCGATGTCTTTTTTTGCGGTATTGCGGATGCCGAGCAGAACCAGTGGCAGTTTGTCAACCCAGGATGCGCTGGATTCGGTGGCGACGAGCGCAGCCTTCAATTGACGATGGAATCGTTCAACGAGGCCGTTCGAGGCTGGATGGTAAGCCGTCGTCCGAAAATGTTCGCATCCGAGTAGACGATTCAGTTCTGCGAAGAAGTGGGACGTGAACTGGGCTCCGCGGTCTGTTGTGATCTGGGACGGGACACCGTAATTCGCGATCCAACCAGAGACGAAGGTGCGAGCTACGGTTTCCGCAGATTTATCCACTAGTGGGCACGCTTGGGGCCAGCGTGTGAATCTATCGATGCACGTCAAAAGATGAGTGCACCCACGGGATGAGGGTAATGGTCCAACAAGATCAATATGTACATGCCGAAAGCGTCCATCTGGAAGTGGGAATTTTCCAGGGATAGAGCGGGTATGGCGATGTACCTTACTACGTTGGCAGGCAAGACACTGTTGTGCCCAACAACGAATGTCGTTCCGCATGCCATGCCAAACATAGCGGTCTGTGATGAGTTTGTGGTTGCGCGTTTGCTCGGGTGGGATATTCCGTGCAGGTGCTCGAAAATCCGTCGTCTGTAATCCTTTGGTACAAAGGGACGTGGATTTCCTGTCGATGTATCACAATGGATACGTATTCGACTGCCTGGCACTGGTAAGAGAGCAAACTGCAGGGAAGCTTCAGAAGTGATTTTTGAAAATTCCGGGTCGTCCTCTTGCAGGGCGGCGATTTCCTCTAAGTCAATCTTCGCGATCTGGGAAATAGATGCGCGTGATAGAGCATCTGCCTCGACGTTGCTGGGTCCCTCGATGTACCTGACGTCAGTGGTGAACTGCGCGAGGTAGTCCAAGTGGCGAGTTTCCCGAGGCGAGTAGCGGTCGGCGGCAGCGCTGAAGGCGTGGATCAAGGGCTTGTGGTCCGTGTAGATGGTGAATTGACGTCCTTCCAGGATGTGTCGAAAGTGCTTCACTGCGAGGTACATCGCAAGTAGTTCTCGGCTGAAGGTAGAATACCTGGTTTGAGCCGGTTGCAGCTTTCGTGAAAAGAAGGACAGTGGTGCGCACTCGTCGTCAATGACTTGTTGTAGAACGGCACCAACAGCAACTTGAGAAGCGTCTGTTTTGAGCACGAGCTTCACTCTGCTGTCCGTGGAGAGATGAGCCAGCGAAGTGAGCGTGCTGAGGGATGCTTTGACTGATTGGAACGCGGCGATAGCTTCCGTTGTCATGTTGAACTTCTTTGGATTTCCCCGCAAAAGATCAGTTAACGGTCTGCATTTGTCCGCGCATTTTGGTATGAATCTGCCGTAGAAGTTAATGAATCCAAGGAATCGACGTAGCTGGCGAAGAGACGTTGGAGTTGGGTAGTCTTCAATCGCCGATATTTTCTGCGGAATGGCAGTGATTCCACGAGAATCGATTGTGTGTCCAAGAATTTCTAGGGCTGGTCGGCCGAATTGGCATTTGGCCGGGTTGATTACGACGTTGTATTCCTGAAGACGTTGAAAAACCAGTCGAAGGTGATCCATATGCTGCTCGTGGCTTTCACTAGCGACAAGAATATCATCGATGTACGTGAAGGTGAATGGTAGACCTCGCATGACTTGATCGATGAAGCGCTGGAAAGTTTGAGCGGCGTTTCTGAGTCCAAACGGCATGCGAAGAAATTCGTAGAGACCGAAAGGTGTAGTGACAGCAGTCTTCGGAACGTCGACGTCTGCTACTGGGATTTGATGATAGGCGCGCACAAGGTCGATTTTGGAAAAAATCTTCTTGCCGCAGGCGCTCAGGGAGAAATCCTGGATGTGAGGTATGTGATACCTATCAGGCACTGTGAGCTTGTTGAGGCCTCTGTAGTCATCACATGGTCTCCAGGCGCCTGATTTTTTTAAAACCATATGTAGAGGCGATGACCATGGGCTATTAGAGGGTCTAATTATCCCAAGTTGTAGCAGTTGCTCGAACTCCGCTTTGGCAGCGGTGAGCTTGTCAGGGGACAATCGTCGCGGTCTTGCGTTCGTCGGCGGGCCGGTCGTGAGGATGTGGTGTGCGATCCCGTGTTGGATGTCTGGCGTGCAGCGCGATGGCTGGCTGATAGCCGGGTAGTCTCGAAGCAGCATTGCAAACTTGTCGTCTGGTAGAGCGAGTTTCAGTCCGATCGAATTGATCGATGTCGCTTTTCCTGTGACGCGTACTGCGGATTTGTTGTCCAACAGTTGTTTGCGCTGAACGTCGACTATTAGCCCGAACTCTGTTAAAAGGTCGGCTCCGATGATCGGCTGACGAACGTCGGCGACGATAAATGTCCATGGGAGATTTCTGCCCAAACCAAGGTTTGGCAGAAGGAGACGCTGGCCATACGTTTTGATGCGTGTGCCGTTAGCCGCTTGTAGATTGACGCCAGTTGGGTCCATGCGGGTGCTTGCACTATGAGGTGGGATGACACTCACCTCCGCTCCTGTGTCAATTAGGAAACGTAGACCTGTTGGAGAATCATCAATGTAGAATAGGCGACTTACGGTGTGGCCAGCTGCAGCCGTCGCGATTACTGGCTGGCCTGCTCTTTTCCCGCCTTAGCTGACTGGCGTTGGGGAAAGAACAGGGCTGCACACAGTGCCTGGCGTCAGCACCAAACTGTTTATGGTACTTGCAGAAACCTGTGTTGGCAGCCTGGCGCGAAGCGTTTGCGCGGTTGTTTTGGGGACGACGTTTTTGCTGTTGAGGTTTACGCTGTTGATACGTCGTCTGTATTGACAGTGCAATACGTTCGATTGCGTCCTCGATTCGAGCGAAACGTTGGTCCGTTGGGGTTTGTGGCGTGTCTTCGGTCACCACATGCACTTGGGGGTTGCTTGTTTGGCACTCATGTACCTTGTCGGCGGCGAGTGCCAATTTCTCCAACGATGCTTCGCTTTCTTGTATGGCTACGAAAGACCTCGTGTGTGCAGGCAGGCACTTGATCCAAAAGTGCATTAGCACATCGTCACTGACATTGTTGCCGCCAGCGAGCGTGCGCATATGCCGCAACAGTTGCGAAGGTTTTCGATCGCCCAACTCCGTTATCTGGAGAAGTTGTTGCATGCGAGTTGCGTTGGACGTGCCGAAACGTTGAAGAATGGCAGCCTTCAGTTTGTCGTAGGGATGGTCTAACGGTTTCGGATCCAGGACATCGATCACTTCGGATGCAACCTCCGTAGGAAGGTTGGCGGTGACCTTTGCGAACTTCATGTCCTGTGATTTGATGCGATAGCTCTCGAACTGAGCTTCGACCAAAACAAACCACACTCTCGGGTTTGACATCCCGAAAGGTGGCAATCTGACGTTAGAGTTGATAGCGGCTTCGTCGCCGGACGACATAATGAATATAAAATGCAGGAAAAAAATTTGAAAACGGGCTCACCAGTTTGTAGCGGATAAGCCGAGCGTTACGTTAATAAGAATCGTTATAAGTGTTGCTAATTAATGTAAGTGTATGAAATTATGTATAAATATATATAATTATATTTATGCAAGAGAATACACTATGTAACAACAGACTTACGAAATCCTTGTGTTGTCCACTCGGATTATTGCTAACAATGAATTTGACCCGTGTTATTTCTTCAGCGGGATAATTGCTCGTCGTAGATGGGACAAGCAGTGTATTACCGAAAATGGAAGAAATATTCTAGGTCAGTAATCTGAAACTATTAATTAGTGGTTCGAAACCAGGCAATTTATCAGACGTTCACGCTGTAGGAAGCGCAAGTGTGTGTTCAGTTGATTTAAACAAAACGACACACGGCATCATGATGGTAAACGTTTATGAAAATAAACTTACTTTTTGGAATTATTGAGGAATTATATCAATTGGGAATAATTCCTACAATATCTTCTGATAATATAGATATAAATTCGTCTATTCGCTTCCGACAAGGTTCTAGATATAATTTAAGAAATCAAGATAATCTTGTGGAATTACGTAGATCCTGTACGAAGAAAAGAAGTAACTTCTACTTAAATAAATACGCTAAACTCTGGAATATTCTTCCGAAAATCATAAGACTTTGTTCCTCACTATGTGATATTAAATCACATCTGAATTCATTTCTCACAGTTGAAAAATTAATGAAACTTCTCAACCTAGATGTCTCATTTGATGAACTATACAATCATGGCATTGCTGAATATTAACAGTGATATCAGTTTTTTTCAACTTTCATAGTGAACAGTTACTCCGTCCCTTAGTATTTATTTTCCAGATTACCTCTTTACATCCATATGAAGATTTCCGGTTCACAAACGAGTCAACACTGGGACGCCAAATCTTCTACGAATACCCACGAAAAGACACTCTCTATTCAGAACATATATTCGACAATAATAATGTGTCCCAACTTAACATTTTTGAATATTCTCTCTCTTCGAGATTCCTCACATCTTCGATTATCCAGTTTATCGCTCTTCAATATTCTTCGTATCATTTTTCCCCTCACCCGATTTTCTTTTCATACAATAACTGCTCATATATTGAATTTCTGTAAAACTGATTGATTATCATTCACCTGGACCATTTAAACGAACGAAAAATTATCAGCACGTATGACCTTGAAAATGTTAATAATTATTGTCCATTTTTATGCTTTATGTATACAAACAACTTTGATAATTATCGATCATACATAGCATGCCTTGGAATTCCAAGAATAAAATATTTATTTATTCATTTAATCCATATGTACCACACTCTACTTATGAACCATACTTTAACCCTAATACCACGTTTTTAAAAACAAATAAATTGAATTTTACGCCTAGAAAACTCCCTTATGCACCTACCCCAAATCTTTTAACTTCCGACCTTTGTGTTGTTCGTTTTCTAGTCATAAATGCTAGATCAATTATACGTAAAATCCATATAATGAAAGCTTACCTTTCTTATAAACCTTTAGACATTATTCTTGTAACGGAATCCCGGACTCGTGATGATCATTCTGATTCTAAACTCATCACATCTAACTTCCAGATATTTAGAAGAAACCGAACCCTAAAACGAGGTGGCAATTGCCTTATTTGTGTACATTCAAGAATTAAAAATAATAGCATAACATCTTAGAAATTAACAGACCTTGAATATTCATTATGGATAGAACTACCTATGCTAGATCTTTTAATAGGTTGGATCTTCTACCCACTTGGCTCAACTTCATTTAATCTGGATACACTAACCCAAGCTTTCATTAAAGCGTCTTTACATCATACACGCCATAAACTAACTCTCAAAATTTGACGTGCTCTCTATTACGCTCTCTGAAATTATTTTCTGGCTCATTATTCCATTATAGATTATACAATGATTAATGCTAGTTGCGTGAAGAATTCATGTCACCGAAAGGTAGCTAAGGGTATTGAGTGCCATACTTGCAAGAGATGGGCTCATCCGAAATGTTCGGGAATACATCCCGAGCATTATAAGGTGTATGTAGCGCATCGTTGGCTTCAATGGATGTGCAGCGAGTGCCAATGGGCCGCGAAAAAGGCATTCTCAGAAAAACCCAAAATCGCTTCTCCCGGGCAACCTGTCACTCCAAAACAGCCTAACCGTAAAAAATCTTATGCTGAAGTTGTGAGGGAGAGCACAACGAGGACCAACAATTCGAATCTTACGGGGACTAAATCTTCTCGTCCTAAAAAGCCACGCGATAGCACCAAAGAAGCTATTTCGTCAGTGAAGGCTGATTCGATTGTTATAACGAGAAAAAATCTCGTTCCAAAAAGCCTCGAAACAGCAATATAGTGGATAGGGCGTCGACTCAAGCTGTAGCTGCTACTATCACGGCAGAGGGATCGCCTTCGAAGCATCGTAAAGGTCGAAGTAAGGCTAAATCGAAAAAGATTTTGAATACCAGGGGGCTTCCTTCCTCCCATTCAAACCTACTTGCTGCTGTCGTTTCTAGCCTCGAGAAAGTCTCCAGGGATATTGAAATGATTAAATCAGCGCGTCTAGGGATTCGAGATAAATCTCGTAATGTCCTGGTGCTGAATCAGGATGAACCCTACATACGCGAGGCTAAAGCACGTAGATCACTGGATCGGACGTGCATAAGAAATTTGCTCCGAAATGCTGAAATGCGTCCAGACACAGCGATAAGGCGCGTTCATCGTGTAGGAGTGTGGAAGGGCACCAAAGGTGCGACGGGCATAAGTCCAAGGCCTCTCTTAGTTGAATTTATCTCACAGAACGATCGTGATAAATTCCTAGCAGGTTATAATAGTCTGGACAGAATCACCAAAGGTAAACACGTTGTTGTGCCCGACGACAACAACGGATCTACAAAGAAAAGTGATCTTTGGCATGAAATGCCGAGTGGCAGCTTGCAATGTCCTTCGGAAAAAGATATGGCAGTATCAGATGCAGAAACTACGGAGGGTTCTCTGGACCTGAACGTCGTTCATAGTACTTACCCCGCAATTCCGCAGCTGATGGTTAGTAACCTTCAGAATACAACGGTACTTCAAGAGGTTGAGGTTTATTCATCCATCCAGAATAGCACGCCAAAAAACGTGCTGTCTCCTCGGGTACTACGCCCGAGGAACAAGCAGGATTGAGTCAAAATGTTTTGCTGGGTCCCGTCGCCACAGTGCTATACGGAAATTCATGTAGTATCCGAAATAAGTGGTCCGAACTTTCTATCCTGGCACATGAGCTCCGGCCACATGCAATAGCACTGACGGAAACCTGGCTATCAGAAACTGATTCTATCCCCGAGATGATAAGTAACAGATATTCTGTAGTCAGATGCGATAGACCTAGTGAAACAAATGGTGGCGGGGTTGCCATTTTTCTTGGGCTTGGTTTTCGAACTACAGAATCGAGCGTTCGGCTTAGCACGCACAACGTTCAACTATGCTCCTGCGTCATCCACTCATATAAACAATCAATGGTAATAGCGTGCGTTTATATGAGTCCTCAAGCTAAATTGCAGGATTTGAATAATCTGCTTGATAATCTCAGTTTATTGCGCTCCGAGGGGTCCCAGGTTCTTATAGTGGGTGATTTCAATTTACCCCACATATCATGGTCGACTCAGTGTTCCACCGATAAATTGTCTGAAGACTTTACCGAATGGATTCACACGCATGCTATGAGCCAGCATGTCATTGAGCCAACAAGGTTTCGACAGGGTTGCTTACCTTCGTTACTGGATCTTGTAGTCTCTTCGAGTGGTGAAATGGTACGACAGGTAGAATACCTCCCTCCGCTAGGGAAGAGTGATCATATTATGATAAGCTTTCAGCTAATACTCAGGTATGACAAACCTCCTCCTAAACTGAGGCGTGATTTCAAATGTGTAGATTGGGATCTTGTAACAGAAGAAGCTAAAACGATCCTGTCGCAATACACAGGTGAAGATGTGGCTGCTAATTGGCAGCTTCTCCATTGCTGTCTCTCGAGCTTGCAAGATAAGTTTGCTCCGTTGGTTCCTGTCAAGCGGCGCAACAAGCCAATGTGGTTCACACCTGCGATGCGTCGGGTGATTAAATTCAGGGATCGTGCCTGGAAAAGCTATAAGACTTCACAGACACAACGGTCCTGGATACAGTATAAGACAGTGAGGAATAAGGCTGTAGCTATGCAACGCACAGCGAAACGTGAATTTGAAACACGGTTGGCACGCAATATCAAGCAGTGCCCAAAGCGTTACTATAGCTATGCCCAATCTAAAGGCAAAACGCGCGAGTGGATCGGTAACCTGCAACAGGATAACGGACCCCATATAGTTTCAGATGTCGAAAAGGCTTTCGCGTTTCTCAAACACTTTCAGTCAGTCCAGAGAACTGACCGCCAAATAGACCCGCCTATCACACCAGTCTCTGTAAAATCGGATGGCATTGCTGCACTCGAGGTACTATATTTCACTAATGAGGAGATTAGAATTCAGCTTGCAGCAACTAACCCACATAAGTCTGCAGGCCCAGACGGTATTCACCCTCAGTTTATTAGAAACTTGGCGCCCGTACTAGCTGAGAGCGTGGGTCGTCTTTTTAACGCATCGCTGGTGCATGGAGTTATTCCGAGTGATTGGAAGCTAGCCGATGTTATCCCGATACACAAAAGCGGCAGTCGTTCATCTGTCTGTAATTATAGACCGGTAAGCCTTACTGTCATTCTGTGTAAGATCTTAGAGAGGCTGATCAGAGATCGGATCTGCAGGCACTTAGTTGAGTTTAAGTTGCTGGACTCTGCTCAACATGGCTTCCTTAAAGAAAGTCGTGCCTAACAAACCTCTTGGGCTTTCTAAACGAGGTCACCAGAAAATTGGATAAGGGCCAACAGGTTGAGGTTTTCTACTTGGACTTCTGCAAGGCTTTCGACTCAGTGAACCATAGACTGCTCGCTACCAAACTAGGCTATATGGGTATCGTTGGTCCCCTAAGGAACTGGATAGTAGGCTTCTTAAGCAACAGGTACTTTCGTGTCAGGGTGGGCAGTACGTACTCACCGAAAGTAAGGGTTACAAGTGGAGTTCCGCAGGGATCTGTACTCGGGCCGCTACTTTTCCTTATCTTCATCGATGACTTGGCAGCGGCGCTTTAGTGTCCCTGCTACATTTTTGCGGATGATGTCAAGTTTATTGGATCACCGAACGAAAGTGATTTTATTGACGATATTGAAAAGGTTATCAAGTGGTCTGTTATATGGGATCTACCAGTTAACTTCTCAAAAAGCTATCTCTTGTCGAAAGTCGGCAAGAAGCTGGCGGTAGCTGGCCCAGATGGTACACTTGTGATAACTGGGGTGCCGAGAGTACGCGACTTAGGTATAGAGATTTCTGCGGACTTCAAATGGGCTGATCAATGTGCAGCAGCTGCACATCGTGCTAGGAGCGCGCTGTTTCGCCTTCGATCAGTTTTATCCTGCAGGTCCCCGGAGGTTTTCATACCGATATACAAGGCTGTCGTTAGACCTCATCTCGAGTACTGCATTCAAGCTTGGTCACCTTATCTTGAAAAAGATATTGCAAGGCTTGAGGGTGTTCAGCGCCTTGCTACTCGTATGATCGAAGGGCAATCAGGTAGATCTTACGAGCAAAGACTATTAAGTCTAGGGCTCTTTTCACTGAAAAGAAGGCGGCTGCGTGGGGATCTGATAGAAACCTTCAAGATCATGGCCGGTTTTAGTACTATTCAACCAGGTGAAATGTATGTTCTCGCACCCAATGTGGGTACTCGAGGTCACCCTCTGAAACTGGCCAAACAACATGTCAGGTCTAATGCTCGTAAGCACTTCTTCAGTGAAAGAGTAGTAAGCTACTGGAACTGCCTACCTGAAGATGTCGTGAACTCTAACTCTGTAATGTGTTTCAAGAATAGACTTGATGCCGTATGGAGCTCATTATTTCCTGCATTTTGCCCCTAATTGAGTAATGATATTGTATTTACCTGGTCTTTGAAATGCATTAATGTCTCCTCACCTTTGGTGAGGGGAGTTTTTGCTCTACATTCCAGGTAACCATCCTACCAGAAGAAATCTGTGAACCTATTTTTGTTTGAAGTGGTGGGCGCTCTTTTTGGCATACCACCGGAAGAAATCTGGACGCTCGATTGGCGACTGCCACATATCGTCCTGTGCAAACTGAACTGAACTGAACAAATATCCGGTGATTTCAACATGCCTAATTTAAACTGGCACGAACGAAGTGAAGTTAGCTCTCATGCAAATTTCATGGAAACGCTCGACTTACTAGGTTACAAACAATTTATTGATAGGCCGACTAGAGAGGACAACATTCTTGACTTAGTCTTTACTTTAAATATGGATCCAAACAACTTACTAATATTGCCTTCCCCCTTTGATGGGTATCATAGAATATTATCCTTTCATCTACCATGCACTAGCAAACCTACGAAAGATGTTAACACTCTACACCGTTACATCGATTGGAACCTACTTTCAACACTTATAACGATTGGAGATTGGTCTCAATTCTTCCTTTCAAGTGAATTCCTACCGATATCTTCTACATTTCATTCGAAGATTATAGGAATAATCGACAGAGCTAGCAGTCCTAAAAAGCGCATGAAACAAACTAGGCTCGAGAAACTGTAAAAGAAAATAAAAGAATGGTCTACATTTGCAATAAAAAATAATGATATATTCGCTCGTTTACGTTCCTATGAACTATTATGTGTCCACAAACTTATTCTAGACCACACATTAAAAGCATCAGAAAATAGGGCACTGAACAGTTGTGATAAGCTAAAATCACTTAGCAAACTATTTATATTGCAATCCGTGAACTCTACCAGCAACGTACATTTTATTATTCAGGATCGAACTTATAATTCTGCAGAAATAAGAATTACAGACCCTAATACAATCTGTGAAGAATTTCTTAAATATTTCAATATTACTCAACCTCGTTTAGAAAGCTCAACAAATTAGTCAGACATGACCTATCTTTTAGAAAGCCGTATTGCGCGGCATTCAAAAGAGAGTGTTTGGTTAGATATCCACAAATGTTATCGCGAATCAATCTTTTCATAACCTTACATAGTACACTGGTGAGGCTGACCTTAAAAAGGCAAAGATAACAACTGAGCCTTTTCATTGCTTGCAATAAAGGCTGAGCCATCGTCTCTTCTCAAGTTACCTACATCTTTTCGTGTTGAACCTTTATATTGAACGTAGCTATAGTAACGTTTCGGATGAGTACTGACCTATCGAGAGAGTCTCATTTCAAAAGAGATTTTTGCTGCACCTATCTTTTGAACATCTACATTTTGGGCTTCTTTGTAACGGGCCTCAGTCCCACATGAGGGAGTGAGCTTATAACGCCTCCATTTAACGTCGCGATGACGTACGCTACAGGAGACTGAGGCTGACCACCATTGAGATTTACCATTTTTGCGAACGGGTACCAGAGGAGCAAATCGATACTGAAGTTAAAGGATGTTTTTTGATTTGCATTCACATCCTATCCACGTGGGCAATGTTTTGCCATAAGAGTAGCGCTGCTGCCTGTATTAGGGCAGCAGGGTCAATCCTATGGAAGCATCGAGACACCTAGAGTGGGGGTTTACCAAATGACAGAAGTAACTCGCAGGCTAACACCAAATAGTCGGTCTTTCCTAGTGGTGGCAGGGAGACCAAAATTTGTATACCGCTTCTTTCTGTTCCGTCAATGTTGCCTTCCACACTGTTTTTCTGAACTGTCATTATCCTATTGCTTTACGGACCCTTGTGGTTATTTTGACCGTGATTTACAGCACACAATTTGTCGTAATCTCGATTGCGTGGGACGGTCGGACATTTGAACTTGATTTGATTTTTGACTCGTGTACGTAACTTGGTACGTACTCTACATTGTTTTCACATTGACCCAGAATTTACCCGGTTGACCCCAATATTTGACGTGTGTTTTTACTATATTTTGATTGCCTTAATACAGTACGCTTTTATAGACAAATCCGCTTTGGGTTTTGATATACCTCTGGGATTTTGTGTGTCACTCAACTTAGGACGTTTCAGTGATTGTAAAATACAATCATAAGTACTTCAATAAATAGTACTACATAGTGTTTAATTATTTCGGAGTGTTCATCCGTCTTCGTGAATTTCGATTCGACATTTTGAATTCATTCGTCAAGCAATCGTATAGTAGCTGAAATGTTCAACGTTTAACAAGTCGCTCGAGAACAAAGTCTCTGATGAGTTTGATCTAATTTTTGATACCTTTCCGGAGGACAATTTCACTAATGATTCTCCCTACATTTCATTTTCTCAATCTTTGCAAGCATTCGGACACCGTTTCGCTGAACCAGCAGAGGCAAGACTCGACGAATTGGAAAGAAAAGGAAATGCAATAGAGTGAAGAAAATTGGAGCAGGAAATCGCTATCGATAAAATTGAAATCGAGATAAAGTAGAGAAAAATTAGAAAACACTATTTAAAAAAGAATGCTGAGTCTTCTTAACGATGACGAAAATTATTTCGAAAATATTGTCGCCACCGAGGGCTGAACCTACGACCTCAATACCCCGAGCGTAGCAGATAACCGCTGCACCATGACCACATTGACTTGTCGTCCAATCCGATATATCCGATGGTTTGACTGCACTAGCTTTGGTGAACAGGAAATTTCGGCTGATGGGTTTGATTGAAAAGCATCCGTTGCAGATGTTTTTGACGTTGTCACGATTCAGCCTTTCTCACAAAATTGTGGACGTCCTGCTTGTATTAGTTCGCCTTGTTATAATCGTGATAATTTGACCACTGATTTTACTCAGACTGATGTGACGACGCGATCAGAAGGTCTGTTGAAGACACATCTGGATATATCCACGAAACTTGTATCTGATTTTGTATTTGACAGGGTGCCTGGCCGAGCTGCTGATATGTCCATTTCACGTGATCGACGGAACAGTCCGGAAGGTTGTGGTGGTGCTAGATCGAACTAGAAAGTGTCACCAGTCGATGTGATCAGTATTTATGCTGATATGAGTTCCAGTGTGTGTGCTCCGGAGCAAAATCTTGTTAATTACAAAATACCTTTGATTGACAAGTGTGCAGATCTGATGAAGGATTAAAGGAACAGAAAATCCGCGTTGAACGGAAGCCATGCTGGCTTTAGAGGGGCGGTGTTGCTTCTTTCTGCTCCGTCAATGTCGCCTTCTACACTGTTTTTCTGACCTGTCATTATTCCATTGCTTCAAGGACCCTTGTGTTTATTTGACCTCAATTTAAAGCGCACAATTTGTCGTAATCTCGATTGCCTGGGACGGTCGGTCATTTGAACTTGAGTTGATTCTTGATTCGTGTACGTAACTAGGTACGTACTCGATATTGTTTTGAAATTGACCCGGATTTTACCCGGTTGACCCCAATATTTCAGGTATGTTTTTACTTTATTTTGATTGCCTCAATACAGTACCGCTTTTATATACAAATCCGCTTTGGGTTCTAATATACCTGGGGATTTCCGCGTCACTCATTTTTGGACGTTTCATTGATTGTCAAATACAATCAAAGGCTATAGTAACGTTCCGGATGCGTACTGGCCTGTTGAGCGAGTCTCATTTAGAAAGAGATCTTTGCTGCACCTATCTTTGAAACAGCTATATTTCGTGCTTTTTTGTAACGGGCCTGTATTAGACATGTTAAGTGGTAAGTAGCTTTTAAATTCTTCTTTTCCCTTTCTACTTTCGACCTTTATAAAATTCCGATTTTTGTGACTTGAATTTGGGTTTTGTTTGTTTTCTCTTCAGAATCTAGAACCTGAACTCTGCTTTTTGTAATTGTCTGATTTAAAATCTTCTGTTCACATATTTGATGAAACTTTTGTTTCAATTCATCGTCTATGCCATTGTCGGTCATTGTCGTTGAATTTGGTTGCTATTTTGAACACTTGTAATTGGCTTACATTTTGGACGGCAATGTTGATAACTTCTTTCATTCTATTTTCATCTCAGATCGTCATTGAAATTGTTTGCATTTGATATAATTGATTCTGGACTATTTTGGCTTCACTGTTTGCTGTACGTTCCTATACAGTTGAGGTATGTATAACTATTGTTGTCGTAATTGTGGCTGATAACAGTATCGTATAACATCCGAATTGTGGTTTTGAACTTGTCGAACTAAGAAACGGGTGAAATACGCGTTACTCATGTCACGGACGTTACAATGCCTAAGTCCCGCATGAGGGAGTAAGCTTATAATGCCTCCATTTTGCGTCGCGGTGACTTACGCTACAGGAGACTTAGGCTGACCACCATTGAGATTTACCATTTTTGCGAACGGGTACGAGAAAGGCGAATCGATACTGAAGTTGAAGGATGTTTTTCTTGATTTGCATCCACATCCTATCCACATGGACAATGTTTTGCTATGGGAGTATCGCTGCTACCCGTAATAAAGCAGCAGGGTCGATCCTATGGAAGCATCGAGACACCTAAAGTGGGGTGCATTAAATGACAGAAGTAACTCGCCGACTAGGACTACATGTTCGCTCTTTCCTAGTGGTGGCAGGGAGACCAAAATCTGTATACCGTTTCCAGAATTTGAAATAACTAGGTCAAAAATTTACGGAGACTGATCCTCTCGGAATATAGTTGGTTCGTTTACGTGTTGGTAAAGTGTTTGAGTGTAGCTAGTCCAGAAAATCGTTCGCGTTTCCTAGGGCATGCGAGGTCTGGTACTCTCAGTTTATTTCGGGTAGATTAAAATCACCGGAAGCTCAATTTGCAAAAGAGCATCATAAGAGCTCTTTGTCCTCGGGCGTAATACCTGAGGGGGCTTCAAGTTTTTCGAAGGCTGTATCTTATTAAGAGATACAGCATTCGTTTTTGAAACGGATGACAACTCCTGGCATCCAGTTTCATCCTCGTGGTTTGTGGCACTACAGCTCAACCACGATTCATCCCGTAGCGAGACAGTAACGCTCTTCAATGTTAAATAAATAAATAAATAAATAAATTTCATTATTGGAAGTCCAAGGCATGTTGAACATGATCAATAATTTCCAAAAGATATGTACAATCAGATTATAGGATGTACATTTGCAAAAACAATTTGTTCAAGGTCATTTGTTTCAGCGGAATTTAACGTTCAATAAATATAAAGGTAACGGTTTTTAAAGTTGTTTCCAGGTAATCGGTACGTGATCTGATATATTACGAAAACACAGTTATTGCAAGGAAAAGTCTAGAATGTTTTCGGCAACACTGATGATCAATGGATAAGGTCCATCAAAGACGCGCGAAGAATCTCTATTGTTGATGTTCCAAACGTTTTCATTTTGATTGTTGTAAATAGATTGATCTTTCCTGACCATGAGCCGTTTTCTTGTCCGTTAGGCGAAGGTGGTTTATTCCACTAGTTTGAGGTCTGGGGGCCAGTTTCATTTTAGTGCGGATTGAGAATTTAGCTGTGGAGAAAAAAACTCAGAAGCGAGAGAATGTTGTTTTGAACGATATGAACTTTTATTTAATATCAATAACCAGGAATGCCATTATTATATAAATCATCAGGTAGAACATTTAAATTAAGAAGATTACGAATTTTATCAACGGTAAGAAATAAAGCTAGATGTGATTTGAATTCATTTAAAGAGGAACTGAGTCTTATATATTTTGGAAGAAGATTCCACAGTTTAGCATATTTAGTCAAGAAGAAATTGTTCCTTACTTTAGTACGAAACCTTGGTAACTTAATAGTTTTTTCACTGTTTCTCAAGCTATATTTAGAATCATGCCGTATATGAATATTCGAACGTATTTCCATATTATCCGTTGACAGTATTTTAAAAAATAAGATGAGGTTATGCTTAAGTCTGCGAAACCATAGAGGATCGAGCTTCAGTTGTATACATCTTTCTCTATAGGATTGTCTGGAGGTATATCCGATTATTGATTTTGAGAAAGAACGTTGTATCTTTTCTAAAACTATGCTATCGGTTTTATTTATATTAGTATATATTATGTTACAATAGTCAAAGATAGGAATGGTGAATAATTTATACATTTCTAGTTTACAATGAGGCTGAATTATAGATCTGTGTATAGTATTCATACTTTGTCTGGCTTTAGTAATAAGGTGGCGTATCTGTTCGTTGAAAGTGAGTGATGAAGAATATCGAAATCCTAAATCACGCGTGCTGTCAATCATTTGAATTGCATTATTGTTTAGAAGGATTGAGTTATTTTGTATCGTGCATCTTATAGGCATAAAATTAGATTTTGCTGTTGAGAACGTTAGACCATTATTTTTTGCCCAATCTGCAAGTGCAGCTAAATCATTGTTTAGTCGAGCAATATGAGTTTGTACTTGATTAGCTGGGAAAGTGATGACAACTTTCATGTCATCAGCGAATAAGAACAGCTTGCTATGCGAAATGACGCTATGTATGTCATTTATATATATAAGAAATAGTAAGGGGCCTAATACGCTACCTTGAATCACCCCACTGGGAATAGGTAGGCTGCGTGATCTACGGCCATTAACTTCAACAGAGTAAGTGCGATCAGTAAGAAAAGAAGTTAACCAGGAAAGAAGATTACCTCCGATGCCATATGATTCAAGTTTCGATAATAATATCTTATGAGGAACAGTATCAAATGCTTTAGTTATGTCTAGGAAGACAACTACAACTGCCAAACCTTCCTCTATCGATGTAGTAATATAGTCAAGGTATTCAAGCTGACATGTAATGCATGATCTTTTATTTAGGAAACCATGTTGAGCTTTAGAGAAGAAACTTGGAGATAAGTGATTTAAGATAGCTTTTTTTATTATTTTTTCAAGTAATCTAGATAGTATAGCTGTGTGGTTAATTGGGCGATAATTTGATACCGTGTGCTTCGAGCCAGATTTATGTCTGGGTGTAACGACAGAGTGTTTCCATTCTAAAGGGAAGATTCCAGATTCGATTGAAGTGTTAAATAAGTTCAGTAGAAGAAGTTTGAAATCGTCACCACCCATTCTGCAAATGGCTGGTGGAATGCCTGTTATGTCTGGCTTGATACTGGACGTAGTTTGCTTGCAGACTTCTTAATGTCATTCAGATTTATGCATATAGTATTTAATACACTAGGTGAACGAAATGTTCTAGTCATATCTTTATAGATGGAAGTATTGTAAGTAGTATTAAAATATTTAAGAAATTCTTCGCAGATTGTAATAGGGTCTGTAATTCTTATTTCTGCCGAATTATAAGTTCGGTCCTGAATAATAAAATCTACTTTGCTGGTTGAGTTTACGGATCGTGATTTAAATAACCTGCTGAGTGATTTTAGTTTATCACAACGGTTCAGTGCTCTATTTTCTGATGCAATCAATGTGTGGTCTAGAATGAGTTTGTAGTCACTCAATAGTTCATAAGAACGTAAACGAGCAAAGATGTCGTCATTGTCAATTGCAACTTTAGACCATTTTTTTATTTTCTCTTCCATTTTCTCGAGCCTAGTTCGTTTTATGTGTTTTTTAGAACTGCTAGCTTTATCGATTAAACTTATAATTTTCGAATGGAATGTTGAGGATATAGTTGGAAAATCATGTGAAAGAAAGAAATGAGACCAATCTTCAATCCTTATAAGTGTTGAAAGTAACTTCCAATCGATGAAACGGTGAAGAGTCTTGACCTCATTGGTAGCTTTGCAAGTGCATGATAGGTGGAAGGATAAAATTTTATGGTCCCCATTGAAGGGGGAAGGCAATATTAGTAAGTTGTTTGGATCAATATTTAGAGTAAAGACCAAGTCAAGAATGTTGTCCTTTCTAGTTGGTCTATCAATAAATTGTTTGTAACCTAGTAAGTCAAGCGTTTTCATAAAATTTGTATGAGAGCTAACTTTACTTCGTTCGTGCCAGTTTAAATTAGGCATGTTAAAATCACCGGCTATAAGTTTATAGCGTGCATGATGTAAAGACGTTTCGATGAAAGCTTGAGTTAATGTATTCAGATTATATGAAGTTGAGCCTGGTGGGTAGTAGATGCAGCCTATTAAGAGATCTAGTATAGGTAGTTCTATCCATAGTGAATCTTCAAGTTCTGTTAAATTCGAAGATGTTATACTATTAGCTTTAAATCTTGAATGCACATAAATAAGGCAACCACCACCTCGTTTCAGAGTGCGGTTTCTCCTAAATACCTGGTAGTTAGGTATCATGAGTTTAAAGTCAGAGTGATCATCAGGGGTCCAGGATTCAGTTATAAGAATAATATCTACAGGTTTAGAAGATAGGTAAGATTTTAGTATATGGATTTTAGGTATAATTGATCTAGCATTTATGACCAGAAAACGAACAATATGACGGTCAGAAGTTAAAGGATTTGTGGTGAGTGCATTAGAGAGTTTACTATGCTTAAAATTTAATTTATGTATTTTTGAAAAAAAGTGGTATTAGTGTTAAAGGATGGTTCATAATTTGAGCGGGAAACATAAGGATTGTAAAATAAAGTTTGGGGAATATAATTATTATAATAAGGGGGATACTGTGTAACAGTAGATGAATTATAATAAGGTTGAATATTACAAAAAGGTGTAGGAGGTGGTGATGAATGGTGATAATGTTGCTTATATGATAGGGGGTTATTCATTAAGAAACGAGATGTGTCAATACGGTTGTTGAGACTGGGTGAACCACTTATATAATTAGTTGTCTGCATACGTTGTCGGGGAGGTGGTCTGATCAGTGCCTCTCTGAAAGTTGGAGGGTTTGGTAAGAGGGGTCTTGTTTGTCTTAGTTTAGGTAGACGCTGCGGGCGTAGATGCAGATGTGAAGTTACACTCACACCTTGATTATCAGGTGCGGATGTCGAACTATGGGAGCTATTAGAGTTAATTTTAATTACTGATTCACATTGCATTTGTTCGTTTGTATCTGAGGTATTGTTACTAGTATTGGAGCGGATAACTTTACGTTTTTTATAGTTAAATTTTCGTTGCATGGGTGTAAAGTCCGGTTTTAGGACCACACCCGAGAACCTAGGTATACTTTTCAAAAGGTGTTTATTATCAAGTAAATACAACGCAGAACTCTTATCTGAAAATTTTATTAAAATAGGAGTGCGTTGTTTGATTGTGTTTTTACGAAGTCGAGCTATAGTGAAACATTCAGTGGGGATGCCATATGTAGAGAATATACATTTTCTTAAATCATTTAAAGGGTAATTATCGGCAATATTTAAGATGATGACATTTTTTGAGCGAGCTTCTCTTTGATATATTTCAGTGCTCATGGTTTCTATAAATTTATTTGCTTGAATCAATATATCGTGGTCAATGCCAATATCAGAGTTCATGAGAGATGGCTAAGAGTATTTACACAAACGGTGTAGTTTGTGTGAATGAATAATTTTAGCCAATCAAATAACCGACCAATCAGATGTCAGAACGTTATTGAGAATAATTTTAGCCAATGTGGTCGTGGTGCAGTGGTTATGTACTTCGCTGGAGGGAGTGAGGTCCCAGGTTCGGACCTCGGGGGCGACGATATTTTCGAAATAATTTTCGTCTTCGGTAAGAAGACTCAGCATTCTTTCTAAATAGAGTTTTCTAATTTCTCTCTCCTTTATCTCAATTTCGATTTTATCGATAGCGATTTCCTGCTCTAATTTTCTCCTCTCTCTTGCTTTTCTTTTTTTCCATTTCGTCGAGTCTTGCCTCTGCTGGCTAATCGAGATAAAGGAGAGAGAAATTAGAAAACTCTATTTAGGAAGAATGCTGAGTCTTCTTACAGATGACGAAAATTATTTCGAAAATATCGTCGCCCCCGAGGTTCGAACCTGGGACCTCACTCACTCCAGCGAAGTACATAACCACTGCACCACGACCACATTGACCTGTCGTCCAATCCCAAATATCCAAAGGTTTGATTGCAATAGCTCTGGTGAACGAGGTTCGAATCAACCAATCAGAGGACACAACCGTTGACCAATACCTTATCCGCAAGGGCTGGACCCTTCGAGACATGCTACACTAAATATCGGTACCAGTGCCAACCATCGTTACTATGCCACACTCTCCACTACTATGCCACTTTTGCTCGGTCCCGACAAAATTCAATACAAAATAAATTTACTATGCCACTTCCTACTCTCGTTACTATGCCACTATTCTGTGACAATTTAAAAGTGCATTTTTGCGCATTTTACGCATATAGTCAGCCGGTTTCAAGGTCAAACACGCGATGTTTCTCCCTGACGCCAGCTACAACAAGACAATCACCTCACGCACAACGACAAGCCTCTTTCCTACTCTTTATTTAAGTATCGATAGATAGACCCACGAAAGCGCGCGCACAAAGAGACACACAACAGTGACATCGTTATTTTTCAAACTATTCAGCCCATGATGTCAGATCAGAATCGAAAGCGAACCAAATTCACGCTGGAGGAGAAGTCCGAGATCATCGATGCTGCGAAGAAGGAGCCGAATCAGTCCAAGTTGGCGAGGGAGATTAGCAAGAAATGGGGAGTCGAAGTTAAGAGAACCACCATGAAGGGCATTCTCCCCAAAAAGGATGCAATTGGAGCTGTAATCAAAGCTGGAGTTCCATCAAAGCGCATGAAGCTGACGCAGCCTCACGACCCGAAGTTTAAGGAGGGGATGCTGATGTGGCTGAAGCAAGCAAGAGGACTGAATCTGCCTGTCAGCGGCGATCTGATCAAGGAGAAGGCAATGAAACTGGCCGAGCTGATGCACATCCCAGACTTCATGGCGAGCGACGGTTGGTTGGACAGCTTCAAGAAGCGCAATGGCGTTACGTTCAAGACAGTGCAGGGCGAAGCTGGAGCGGTGGATTCCCAATCCCTTATTGATTGGCAGCAGCAGGTTCTACGGACTTACTCAGTCATTTCTCTGCAGATGAAGTCTTCAACATGGACGAGACTGATGCAAGCGTGTGATCGGCTAGACAACGAGATGAACGAGATCCGACGAAAGAAGATGCGTCAGCCGACGATTTCTGAGAGCTTTGGACTGATCGATTGAGCAAATAAATGATGGACTTGAGAAAATAAAGCCGTTTTTTTACAAAACCTCGTTACTATGCCACTCTCGCTACTATGCCACTCTTGCTCGGTCCCAACGGGTGGCATAGTACTGAGATTTGAGTGTTATAATCTTTTTTAAAGTACGGATGTACGGGAATTTTTGAACGCAGTACTCAAGTGAGGAGCAACCAACTACTTGTAAAGGGAATGAAGATTGAAGGTTTTTTTTTCGACAATAATTCATGTCAAGTTAAACGTTCAAGTTGCACAGAGATGAAGGTGCTAAATGGGTCAACTCACGCGACCAGATTCTTTCGACGGTATGCGGTTGAGCACCCGAGCACTTTGATATTGAGTTATACCAATTCGTTTCACACTTCTTGTTTCGGAGGTCTGGAAAGTAAGGTAGGGGGTTCTCTTCACCGGCACAGTGAGAGGTCAACTATTCAGAAACAATGCAATAATATGCGTGAAAAATGTATGATTCATGACATCACGGCTAGTCGAGTCAAAGTGGAGCACAGTCATAGATTGTATGTGGGCAAAAATCCTGTCAGGTTGCTCAGGCCTAGGCAGATATGAGATGAAAAATATAACAATACGATTTTTTGTTTTTTTTTAAATTTTTTATCATACAATGTGTGGAAATATGGTACGCCATTTAGCGTCTTATTCCATTTCAAAGCTCAACACATTTGAGGGGTTTACTATAGAATGTGGAAGCTTGTTTCAGGAGTTGACCACACGGTTACTATAAAAAAGGGCTCACCTGCTAGCAACCTGGGCCAACTCTTAAGAAGTTTAATAGAATTTCACCTTGTAGCTGCTTTATTAGCAAGTTTAAGGAGTTCAGTAATATCCCCCCCGTAAGACCCTTTAGAATTTTGAAGGCTTCTATTAGGTCACCTCGCAGTTGCCGTCACTTAAGTGAGAACAGATCGAGGTCCATCAGTCTTGCTTCATCGGTTTTACCTGCCTGACCCTCAACCATCCTAGTCGCAAGGCACTGGACCCTTTCGAGACATGCGATATATTTTTTAAGTATCGTGCCCAGGGTTGGACGCAGTATTCCAAGTATAATGAAATGAATTTTGAAGGTTTTCAGCATGACCACGGAGAGCACAATCTGAACAATTGTTTGCGAGCCTTGTCTGCAGCTTCCGCACATTGAGTAGCCCGCTTAAAATGTCATGTTATAGTAATACAGAGACCCTCCAGTTTCTGAGCAGCAGTTATTTTGATAGTTCCTTCGCCGACCTCGAGTTTTGTTGTCGCCAAATCAGTCGTCAGAACGCAGCTCTTCCTCAAGTTTACTGGCAAGTCCCAAGTTTTTGTCCACTCGATTACTTTTTCCAAATTACAGATAAGCGCATCACCATTGTCGGTTCCTAGAATCTCAGCATCATCAGCAAACATATATCAACGTGAACTTAATCAGGCTGCCAGGTCGTTTACAAAAATAAGAAAAAGTAGTGGACATTCTTAGTTTATGCAGAAGGTACCTATGGTTCACTGAATCA
>JACCGJ010003127.1:26534-38013 GCA_013407085.1 Atriophallophorus winterbourni
TCGTCGCCCCCGATGTTCGAACCTGGGACCTCACTCACTCCAACAAAGTACATAACCACTGCACCACGACCACATTGACCTGTCGTCCAATCCCAAATATCCAAAGGTTCGATTGCAATAGCTCTGGTGAACGAGGTTCGAATCAACCAATCAGAGGACACAACGTTTGTGACAATAACCTTATTCATGAGAGATAAGAGCGGTTTTAGAGAACTATAGTTGGATTTGCATGTTGCTAGTTCCTTTCTAAGTTCTGACAACTCTGATTCCAATTTTTTTTAGTTTGTTCAAAATAATAGAAGTGTCACTGTCTAATCTAACAGTACAATTACTAGGCTTAGATAATTTACGTAGCTTAATTCGAGAAGATAATAGGGTTTTCGAGTGTATGCTTTCACCGGAAATATTTAATAGATTCAACAGATATTATTTCAATGAAATTGAGTTAAAATATGTATCGAAAATACGTTGAATATAGGCAGAGCAAGTGTAATCAAAGAATTGGGATCACGTACCAAATTCAAGCAGCCCGCGACCTTCAAGATGTAGTTTAATTCTCCTGTGCTAGTGTCATCGTCACACTTTTGTCATTAACTAAGTTCCGCATGGGGAGCGAAAATGGTGAGCTACGATTGACAGCTAGCTTCGACTTTCTAGCTCTAATTGGGCTAGAGGTTTTCATGTGTGGCGGGGTTCCAGGTTGCACGATGCATTTGCACTCAGCGCAGCTAAGTTTCTCTGTGTTCGAAAGGAAGTAGTCAGGACCGCATTGTTTTGTGAATTCGACTACAATTGGCCGCGGCGATCTGATATATTCGTCGTTTGGGCCACCCATCCATTTGTCGACCCCATGAACTCGATTCAGCGGAGTAGTCAGTCGCATGCCTGAAGCACGAAGTAGGTCAATAACCTTACTCCGATCACTTTTATCACGAGCCTTTGATTCTTGAATGAAAGGCTCAACCTGCGTTGGGATAAGGACATTTTTCTAGCCCGTGTTGAGCTACCTTGTTTTCTGGCTTGCAGCTCAGCAACCACTTTTCCTAAATTGTGGAATTCCCGGGCAAGAGCGCGAACATCTTTAGTCATGCTAGTGTGAACCCTTCGATTAGCTTTAACTTGCTTCCAGGGAGCCTTTGGAGGACCGGAGGATGGCGATGGTTTCGCCTTCCGTGATCTCAATGGAGTGGTATGGTGGCTGGAGGTAGGCGGGATCACTGACCCAGCTACTTTGGCGAAAGTTTCAAGCTTCGGAGACGGACGCGGAGGAGAACGCTTACGGTCTTCAAGACGCTTACGCTCCTCAACCAAAATTTCTATGGCCTTCATGCAATCAGCGCAAAGCTATGTAAACCATCGATGGGCCGCATAAAACTTGAATTGAGCTGACGACAGTCCAGAGCATTTAGGATTATATCCACATAAAATGTTGACACCGAGACAAGCAAGGAAGAACGAAGACCACGCGTTTCCAAAAATTATATTGTTAAAAATGAGTGGGTTGACTATGTACAAATGGTATTCAACAAATGAACATCGTTAACTGAGTTAACGAACAGAAAATCGATGAAATGTGAGTGATAACGATAAAAGGAAATCGATAAATAAATATGGCGGTATCGGTAATCGAAACGAAACTACTGTACAAACTACTATAGAATTCCTACTGAGCGTCGGGAACAAGGAAAAGACGCTCGAATAAAAGCAATAGTTTATGAAATGATCAAACTTAGGGGGGAATGGACCTTACTACCAAAACGTGTTTTTCTGATTGGGTCGGGTAGTTGGAGACACGAAGGTAATCGTGATTTATAAGGAGATCAGTGGTACGGTTGGTTTCTAGTGAAACGGATGAATAAACCTGTCGGTCTCAGTTTGACATCTGTGGAGTAACTTTTTGCGTATTTGCGTTCGCTTCTGATGTCGGTTCCACGTTAGCTACTTTTAAGGATCGATATTGACATTACAAATCAATATAGGGGTTTTCTTCACCAGCAAGGTGATAGATCATCGTTTCAAGTAACAATACAACAAAATTGGTGAACAATGTATGATGTATGACTGCACATTGCTAAGAAACTGTCACGTTTCCTAGGCCTGAACATATATGAGGAAGAAAATGGAACAATACGAATACGTTTTCAGTCTTTATTGTTTATTTGCAGTGCGTGAGAAGATTCGAAGGCCCTACTAATGGACTCCTCGATTACGATTGTTCTATGTCCAACGACTTAGAGATGACATCTCCTGGACTGAAAAATCTTTGTAGACCTCATTAAAAACGAAGATTAAACTGATTATGTTCTTTCTGATAATTTTAATGTAATATCAGGAATCTTTCAGAATAAAATAACGGAGTTACTACAGACATCCATTACTAGACATGCTAGACGTCCCAGAGAGAGTAAAGCTCAAACGATAGAACAGCACATCGCTTACTTAACATGTGCTCGCACCAACCATGACATCTTTTCTTTTCTATGTGCGTACGAACCATCTGACACATTATTGAAATGCTTAAACTACAAACTGGTTTCTGATCAGTGTATAGCTCTCAAATTCCGTGAAAAGCAGATAGCAATAACCAACGGTAGAACATCGAAAACTTTAGAAAGCATGAGCTAAATAATTATAAAAAATCCATTTGCTCATGTGCAGTAATATCTGATTCATGTGCTGGTCGTGAGGAATTTCTTGTATTTTTCAACGCATATTATAATTATAAATCCTACCTGAGGTAATCACACCCTTCATGCGATACGTTAGACGCCAATACAATCAAACTCACTGACATTCGTACGGTTTGTTAGAAAGTTTCGATCTCCTACAAACCGGACGAAACAGGTTTCGTCCCAGCAATTTGCAAAATGCGATCTGAAGATTTCTTTTTATTATTAATCTTATCAATACATCAATCAAATCAGGATCCTTCCCCTTAAAATGGAAACATTCACTTGTTATACCTAGACACATTTTTGATCACTACATACGGTACTAAATAAAGACCCACCATCTTTGTCTAGAATATTTGAGACGCTTGACAGGCATGCCACCCTAGCATTCCTGACACCAAACTATTTCATATCAAACCAGCACGGATTATTTAACAGAAAATCTTACATCACTTGACAACTAGAATTTCTCAATTACGTGATACAATCACTAGATTCAGTCTTAGGAGTCATTGTTGTATTCATTGATATTACTAAAGCCTTTGACAGGGTCCCGCATAATCGACTTTTCGCACAAATAAGCTGCTATGGGCATTACTGGAAACCAACTTTTGTGGTTAAAATCTTTTCTAACCGGTCGCACCTTCTCTGTAAATATATATGTCCACCGTTCCTAAATTTGCCTATTCCGAGCGGATCATAAAAGAAGCCTCTTAGGTCCATTACTCTCTTGGATATTTATTAAAGATAAACTATCTGCCATAACACATTGCAAGATCTTTTTGTTTGTCGATGATATAAAAGTCGCAATAGCATTCCCATCCAACCAGACTGGCGACTATATATCGAAAGTTCAGTTCAGTTTTCACAGGACAGTATGTGGCTAACAAGCCAACCGAGCGTCCAAAATTTCTTCAGGTGGAAAGCTGCAGAGAAGCACCCACCACTGCCAAAACGTTTATTTTTTGTCTATTTAAAATCTTCGCCGATCGCGAAGCCAAAAGATTACCCGGGTTGAATTTAGGAAGCACCGCGTTATAGCCGATGCGCGCAAGGTCAACGTGAACCAAGACCTGCATGTTTTACTTCAACGGAGTAATGGAAACCGTTTTAAGATTTCCATCAATAAATCTACTTACATAAATTTCAAATGTTTCATTCCGAACAATTCGATCCTTTGACTGGTCACAAAAAGCAGCTTAACTCATTTTAACGTCGAATAAATTAGCCAAACTATTGAATACTGATACATCTTCCGATTATTTATACATATAGGGCATTAAAGGCTTTTAAATTGTTACCTATATATTTAGAGTGACATTTGACTTTTTTCTTGAGAATTTACATTCCAGAATAAATGCAATTCAAGAAAATACACTTATAGTAAACTACTTTCACTGTGTATGTTCGTATTTTGTACATACAACGTTTGGCCTTGTAAGGTTATTCGTTTTATGGCCATGTATGCTTCATTCATATTAATGCTTGTAAAATATAAATTTTGGTGATTAATATAATTTCGAAACCTCAGAGTTTGTCTACTTCCGTGGTTGCGAGCATTGTTACTAACGGATCCTCCAACATGTTAGCGCATTCTGCACCTCGGATTCCATGTTTTGGATTTTCCTGTGTGGATCATATCGCTATCGTTAAACTTATTGAGATCTTTCGTTGAAAATTTGCTTTTTCGGTCTTCTTGTAAGTTTATTCCATTATTTGGTACACTACACAATCTCTAAATTATTGAAACGATGATACCATTTTCGTTTTCTGGATTCGATGAATTGAGGTCCTAATCTGCTCAGCTCCATTTGAACTTAAATGCAAAACATCATTCATTAATAAACTACGATTCGGAACTAGCCAAACGGTAATTAACCCCTTTCCTATATGTCACACATTTACTGTTATTTTGAAAAAAATGTGAAGTTTTATTAATTATTTTTTACTAAGCTATCCATTCATAATGTTTTATGCAGACTAGTATGTGTACAATTGTTATCTATCTATTTTTATAGGTTGCTAACGACAATATTATGTTATTATTTCCGACCTTGACATTTGTAAAATCACTTATTTATTTTATGTACTTGTTGATAAAAACAAATGATCTTGCATTTCATAAACATCATTATAATTGTTAAATTCCGCTGCAGAAATGACCTTGAAAACTATCTTTTGCAAATTGACATACAACTATCTGATTGTACAAACATTTTGGAAATTATTTATCGTGATCAACATGCATTGGATTTCCAAGAATAAAATGAAATTCAATTCAATTCAATATTATTATTGATATTATTGGAATCATGTACAATATTATCTATTTACAACCAGTCAGTTAACATCTGCCCAGCATGGTTTGACGCAAAGATGACCATGCGCATCCAATCTTATCACTTCTCGCTGAACTTGATCTGAGCCACCCTTTATTCATTGCCTTCATTGACTTCAGTAAGACGTTTGACCGTGTCCCATTCAAAGGTCTATTGCTAAAGATCTGTGTTTTTCGTGTGAAGGTACATGTTGTCACTTGGATTGAAGAATTTCTTTCTGACACAGGTCGAGATTAACAGACTCATGTATCCTACTACACACCTAACTTCAGGGGTACGCAGGGATTGGTTCTCGGCCCGTTACTCTGCAAATTGTATGCTAATGACCTCCACGACACATCAAGTCTAAATTGTCAACTTTTTACTGATGATCTGAAAGTTTGAGGTAAAGTAAGCTCTTCTGCTGAGGGTAGAGTTTTCCAGAACGAATTGGACAAAATGTTCGATTGGATGGTAAAATGGCAGCTACCTGTGGTTTGCCAGCGATCTTTTCGCAAACTAAGTGTGAACATGACCAGCCGAACAATTTCAACGGCAGGCGACGTAAAGAATACAAGGATTAAAATCAATTCCTTATGTGGAGAGAGTATTTGGTTTGTGCGCTACAACTTGAAGCTAACACGTCGCATATTACTCTGAGGTCATGGTGACGGGCTCCAGCAGTTTTTCGCTCTCGCGGCGGGCTCAAGAACTCGTGGCCTTGCTCTAGAGCTTAAAAAGCGAAGCGCATAATACAAGGATTCTCGCTCTCAACACGAATCGTTAAGTTGTGCAATGCGCTACAGGAAGATTTTATTGCACCAAAATCTGAAAATCAATTCAAGCAATTAGCGTCTCTCGAATCATGTATGCTTTTTAGATAAAGTTTGAAAGACAATGGATGAAGGCGGACGGGTAGAGATCTTTTATTAAGACTTCAGTAAGGCATTCAACTCGGTTAGCCACAGATTCATAGGGATGAAGCTCGCGATCAAAGGAGTATCTGGTATGCTTCATGTCCGGAAAGCTAGTTTTCTTCTTGATAGATCCTTTCAGGTCTGCGTAGGTGATACTACCCATGAATTCGAAAAAGCAACCAGTTGGTTTACCCAGTGTTCAGTACTAGACCAAATAATCTTTCAGATGTTCATTGATGATTTAGCATCTCAGTTGTCATGTGCCATCTACATGTTTGTAGATGATGTCATATTTACCGGATCCAGTGATCACAGTGATTTGTTGAGAGATATTAAAGAGGTCATTAAATGGTCACAGGATTAGGATATTCTTCTGAAATATAGTAATAGTCACCTGTTGTCTGTGGCACTCCAAACAAATTGCAGTGACAGCAAATTGCCGTTTTATTGAATTCAAATGGGCTGTGCGATTAGCTGCACAACGAGATATAGTAAAGCTTTTTAGGCCTAAATCATTTCTGACGTAGAACGCGGAAAGTATTTTTCCCTAATATTCGGCTTTCGTCGAACCTTATTTAAAATACTGCATGCAAGCCTGGAGGCTTTTCTTTCGAAAAATATATTACTACTAGAGCGGGTCCAAAGTCCGGCTACCAAAATGGTTGAAGATAAGTCCAAGAAACCCTAAAAGAAACGTCTATTTTCTTTAGGTCTTTTATCACTTCTGCACCGGCGCCTATGGGGTGACCTATTAGGAACCTTCAGAATCATGAAAGATCTATGCGACTAGGGTTGTTATAACCAGTTTACACGAGAGATCAAGCATTCGCATAGAGGGCATACATTAAAGCTCGCGAAAAATCACCATCGTCTGAATCTTAGGCAACACTTCTTTAGTATCAGCGTGGCAAGCTTTTGAAATAAGCTGCCTGAGGAAATAATCGCTTGCATATCGTTAGGTGCGTTCACAATGGGTTTTGATGACTCATGGCATGAGCTTCTCCCAGACTTCTTTCCAAGAATATGTAAGTCGCCTGTCGATAGAATTCGGATGTAAATATTTTTCATAATAAATTTATACGGTTTTTACCGCGATTTTTAAAAAGGAATGTTTCGATTGATAAATCAAACAAAAGAGAGAGAAAAGAATTGCCTGTGAACTATGTTTTATTTAATTAACAATTAGAGAAAAGTAGCTGCATAACAGAGAGTATGGTCTGTATTATAATAAGGGTGAAAACAGTAATAAATCATATGGCAGCAAACTTTAATCATAGCATTCTCCCTCGCCGAATTTGAATGAGAATATTTTGTTAAACAAAAAATGTTCAATTTCATGCTTATCTGTCGCGTAAATTGTAATACTGTATTCTTAGTTGTTTCCATATATGCTTCTCGAGTTTTATTCCAGTTGCCTCAGGTGTACAAATATAGATGTCTGCAAGCGGGTGTTAGGGCGATAGAATAAGCATGAAATTTGTTTTCATTTCTAATTTAGACAGTTTTTACCAAGATTAAACAACAAAAAACTATACACAAATCCAATTATCTAATGCCTCGTTTTAAATGTCGTGTTTTACATATAGGCTCAAATTATCAATCGATAACTTCGGGTCTTCTGAACCTGGTCCGGGTGCCCATGTATCAGATGAGTTGTTTTTCAATAAGGCTGAGGTGTATGGCGCACTTATCCATGTTCGCGTCAACAAATCTGAGGGACCGGATGGTATCCACTCAATTATGCTTGTAAGGTTCAAAGTAGTTTGGAATTCTTCTTTTCCCTTCAACATTCTTTTTAATTTGAACTTAGTTACAAAACTTGAATTTTGTGAAATAGATTTTGCTTGTGTTTCATTTTCCTACAGTATTTTGATATAAAACATTTCTTTTTGTAATTATTTTATTGGTAATCTTCTGTTCACATATTTGGTGAAGCCTTTGTTTTAATTCATTGTTGAGGCCATTGTCGGTCATTGTTGCGGAATTTGGTTGCCATTTTGGGCACTTGTATTTGGCTTGTATTTTGACACCACTTTTGGGTGTCTTGTCTTTGATAGACATTTTGGACGGCAATTTTGGTAACTCCTCCCATTCTATTTATATCTCAGGTCGTCATTGAACTTGTTTGCATTGATATAATTGATTCTGGAGTATTTTGACTCCACTCTTTGCTGTACGTTCCTATACAGTTGAGGTTTGTATAAATATTGTTGTAATTTTTGCTAATTACAGTACCGTATAACATCCGAATTGTGGTTTTGAATTTATCGAACTAAAAAACGGGTGAAATACGCGTTACTCACGTCACAGACGTTACAGTACTCAAATTGATGCGTCGAAGCATTACAATTTTTGGAAGTACTCAATTTGGTTCGTTGAAGCAGTACTCATCTTGGAATTCGATTTTACCGTATTTGTCTCAATTGGAGAAAATACAGTACTGAACTTGAAATTTGATTCTTCTCAAACTTGGCGAGAAGTGCAGTTGAAGATTCGCGAATCGATTCAGTTTACAATATCGGTGACGTCCCTTTTTATTTGTTTCCTTTGAATCCTTTTGTATAGAATGCCTGAACATTTAGCAAGTTTAGTGCGTAGTTCGGTTAGGTCCCTAAAAGATAGTCACAATGGTGTGGACGATTTTGAATCTCCATCTGTTGGTAGACATGATCTTGACTGTAGCTGTGCACCTTCTAAACGAGCACTTGAATTGGAGCAAGATTTAGCAATTGCTAATGCTACAATCTTGAAATTAACTCATGGTACCTGTCATAAACGAGCTTCAGACCTAGCTTGTACTTTGGCCCACTCAGTATTAGATGAGTTATTTGGAGAGGCCCGACGATTGATTGGCCAATCAAAAAGGCTTCGCTGTTCTTGCTTTGTCAATGCATAATTGTCAGGTTGCCCTCACTCTATTGGAGTGCCAGGCGGTTTTGAATGCAAGTGACACTTTAGAGTATATTGTGCATATATTACCGGCTGTGTTTCAGCAACAGTGGACTGATCTGAAGAATGCTGTATACCGCGAGGGATTAGAAATTACTTTTCAGCAACTCACAGACTTTGTGACACGTCGAGCTCTTATTGATTGGAGTCGATTTGGTCAGTTGTGTAAATGTTGCCGAAAGGATTTCATAGCAAGGCATGTTAGCATCGATGATTGTCAAGAAAGGGTTTTTATTGATGTAAAGTTGAAGGATCTTGATGTTTGTGTTGGCGATGGTGATCAGGAAGCTGAGTTACCTGACACTGAATTAGCTCAGTCGGATTTTGTGACTGAATTTTCCGACACTAATTCGGATCAGATGGAGACTAAGCCTGGCACACCTGACACCTATTCAGCTCCAATGAATAGTAAGCCTGGTTCACATGACACTGAGTCAGCCGAAAGAGTGGCGACAGATGGTATCCATGACAATCCATATGATTGGAGTGAAGTGTTCCGTTGTGTACCTGATGTGTTATTTGAGTTTCGATCTCTAATAATAATTTGCACATTAGATTTGTTTAATTGGCGCGAGATGTCGCTGTTTGAGGATGAAATACACAAGGCTCGTTTGGGCGGGGTTGCATGCATAAGCTACTTGTAGAGGACGGTGGCAGAACCGGAAGACGTGGTGGGTCTTAGTCTGGCAAACTATTTCCTTATAAAAAGCCACATGTGTCTAATGATGGCAATGCGACGTGGCGTGTGTGACTCGCCACTAAATAAAGTCATTTGCTGCACGGAATTCATTATGGTATTCGTTGAACAATCGTTGTACAGTTAAGCCCTAGAAAGAATTTGGTCGGAGGTGTAAGGTTCAAAGTAGTTTGAAATTCTTCTTTTCCCTTCAACATTTTTTTTAATTTGAACTTAGTTACAAAACTTGAATTTTGTGAAATAGATTTTGCTTGTGTTTCATTTTCCTACAGTATTTTGATATAAAACATTTCTTTTTGTAATTATTTTATTGGTATTCTTCTGTTCACATATTTGGTGAAGCTTTTGTTTTAATTCATTGTTGAGGCCATTGTCGGTCATTGTTGTTGAATTTGATTGCCATTTTGGGCACTTGTATTTGTGTAATGAATTGTATTGTATTGAATTGAATAATCAGCCCAAGAATGTAAGTGAGAACAACTGCGCTCACTCGAATCACAGTATGTATTGAATAACAACCAGAATGAATGAATGAATAACAATCAGAACTTGAATGATAGTACTATTGATTATTTCTGAATTAGTGGTGATGAATGATTGAGTATTATTGATCGTTAATCGAACAATCACCACAACCACCGCAGTTTGCGAATGATCCTGGGTTTGTATAATCCCAGTACGGCTTGTTCAACAAACGTTCTGATCTCCACGGGGGTTCCAGCGAACCCGACACATCATCCACAGTTACCAACAATTGTATCGCTTTTTCAATGGCAGTAGTCCAAGGTGACAATAAGGCTTTTCCTCTAGCGGTTTTGAAAAGAATATTATCTGACGATCGTTTGGATGAGCTAGAAAGCAGTGGTGAATTCGCTTGATAAGATGAGTTCGGTGATTTATTCGAAATGGTATCTGATGAATTCTGAAGTTTGCAAACATTGAAGCCACTTTCTTGGTAATGAAAACTAGATTTTCCGTTTGAATCAATGATACGGGCGGATCTGGATATGTTAACAGGAGTATCGCTTGAATCGCTTGATAAGGAAGTCAAATTTTCATCATCAAATAAAAGAGCTTTAGCACGAACAATGGCACTGTTAGAAATCGGTCGAATTGTTTTTCCAGATGCAGTTTGATTATCCAGAGTAACGGGAGTGTTCTCCATACTATGATAGGATGTATGAAAGTCAACGTTTCCTTTTTCGCCAAGCGGCATAGTTAAGGTATCATCATCATTTGTCTGCATCAGAGCCTTGGCGTTTTCACGTTTATGTGTATTGAACATGACGGAATTTTGTGCTGGCGACAAATCTGTTGTTGCCACACGTGCATCTTCATACTGTTCGCAGTGAACTCGAACATCTTTAAAAGAGGGTTTTGGCAGCTTCAAGAGTTCATTCTGTAGAATGCTGTCATGTATTCCAGCAATTAGACGATCTTTCAATTGCATATCTAACGACTCACCGAAGTTGCATTTCGCTGCCTGAATTAGCAATTGTAGAATAAAATCACGAATTCCTTGTTTGGGCTGACGCACCATGGAATGAAATTTTGCACTTTCGGTTGGCTCGAAATGTACAGGTTTCACGTTTGGCATTAAAAGCGTCTTCAACGTTTCGTATGGAAGAGAAATAGGAGAATCAGGATAGGCTAAATTCTTGATTAACGTATATGCAGATTTTCCAACTGCATTTAGAAAATGAACCGATTTTTTATCATTCTCAGCCTTCGGTCGTGTCATACACCAAATTTCGAATCTTTCACAATAGTCTTCTATTTCTCGAGCATTTGAATTTATATCGAGAGGTTCTAGACTTGAATTCGCCATGACGAAATGATCCTGAATTGTATGAATTGTATCCTGTTCGGGCGCACCCACTGCTCGCGACGCCAAATGTAATGAATTGTATTGTATTGAATTGAATA
>JACCGJ010003128.1:0-16729 GCA_013407085.1 Atriophallophorus winterbourni
ATTCTTCTTTTCCCTTCAACATTCCTCTTATTTTAAACTTAGTTACAAAACTTGAATTTTGTTAAATAGATTTTGCTTGTGTTTTATTTTCCTACAGTATTTTGATATAAAACATTTGTTTTTGTAATTATTTTATTGGAAATCTTCTGTTCACATATTTGGTGAAGCTTTTGTTTTAATTCATTGTTGAGGCCATTGTCGGTCATTGTTGTTGAATTTGGTTGCCATTTTGGGCACTTGTATTTGGCTTGTATTTTGACAACACTTTTGGGTGTCTTGTCTTTGATAGACATTTTGGACGTCAATTTTGGTAACTCCTTTCATTCTATTTATATCTCAGGTCGTCATTGAACTTGTTTGCATCGATATAATTGATTCTGTAGTATTTTGACTCTACTGTTTGCTGTACGTTCCTATACAGTTGAGGTTTGTATAATTATTGTTGTTGTAATTGTTGCTAATTACATTACCGTATAACATCCGAATTGTGGTTTTGAATTTGTCGAACTGAGAAACGGGTGGAATATGCGTTACTCACGTCACAGACGTTACAGTACTCAACTTCGGTTCGTCGAAGCAGTATTCAATTTTGGAATTCGATTTGTACCGTATTTGTCTCAATTGGAGAAAATACAGTACTCAACTTGGAATTGCATCAATTCGACTTTTGATTTGTACCGTATTTTCTCAACTGGAAAAATTACTGTGGTCAATTTGGATGGTTTCAATTGGATTTGCGTCACAACTTGATTTGACTGTTGCAGTGTTTGTCTCAACCGGAGAAAATACTCGTTTTGTTTCATTGCAATCGAAGCAGTATTGAACTTGGTCGACGCTCAGCTACGTCGTCAGAATCGGTGAACGAACCTGATCTATCATCATGGTGGATCTGTGCGGATTGGAACGTTGAAGCGTGATCCATTTCACAAGATTTTTGCTGAACAATCGGTGACGTTCATTTAATTTGTTTTTCAAAGTCAATATTGTACATCTATGATGCCTGAACGTTTAGCAAGTTCAGTGCGTGGTTCGGTTAGGTACCTAAAAGATAGTCGCAATGGTGCAGACGATTTTGAATCTCCATCTGTTGGTAGACATGGTCTCGACTGTAACTGTGTACCTTCTAAACGGGCACTTTAATTGGAGCAAGATTTAGCGGTTGGTAATGCTACAATCTTGAAATTAACTCATGGTACCTGTCACAAACGAGCTTCAGACCTAGCTTGTACTGTGGCCCACTCAGTTTTAGATGAGTTATTGGAAGAGGCCCGACGATTGATTGGCCAGTCAGAAGGCTTCGCTGTTCTTGCTTCGTCAATGCATAAATGTCAGGTTGCCCTCACTCTATTGGAGTGCCAGGCGGTTTTGAATGCAAGTGACACTTTAGAGTATATTGTGCATATATTACCTACTGTGTTCCAGCAACAGTGGACTGATCTGAAGAATGCTGTATACTGCGAGGGATTAGAAATTACTTTCCACCAACTCACAGACTTTGTGACATGTCGAGCTCTTATTGATTGGAGTGGATTTAGTCAGTTGTGTAAATGTTGCCAAAAGGATTCCATAGCAAGGCATGTTAGCATCGTTGAGTGCCAAAAAAACGGTTTCTATTGATGTAAATTTGAAGGATCTTGATGTTTGTGTTGTCGGTTGTGCTCACGAAGCTGAGTTACCTGACACTAAAAAAAGCTCAGTAGGATTTTGTGACTGAATTTCCCGACACTAATTCTGATACGGTTCCCAAGGTTGTCACAGCCGGGAGTGGTGGTGGGAATAAGCTCCCGCTACCTAAAAGATGCTCCCATACGGCGTGCGTCTCAAATAGCCTCTGACAACCGAAGCTCAACTCCTGGCCTGCTCGTGGCGGAACTGCTTCTACTGACAGGAGAAGGGGCGAAGGCGGGTGACTGGCGCCTCAAAACCAGTTTGCTTCGGGTAGATGGAGCTCGACAGCCTGGGAGGGCAGTCCATCTAGGGGATGGAAACCCTGACTCCAAACCTCCGCTTCCTGCGGATTACACAATCACAATACTCCGCCGAGGACGGTCCCAAGCCCGTCTGCAAAAGGAGGAGGGTTAGACTCGGGGTCAGCAACCCCACTCTGTAAAAACCTCAAACCGCTACTGAAACCAAAGCAACATGTCATACCAAAGTAAGATCTCCATGCTTGAATCGAGAAGAAACCTCATCTGAGGTAAAAATGAAGCAGACCGGTGAAAGCCCACCGGAAGTCAGTCAGCAGATGAATCTTCTGTCGATTAAAGCAATAACAAAGATTGCCACATGGAACGTCCGTACGATGTATGAGACCGGAAAGGCTGCACAGGTCGCGAAAGAAATGCAAAAGTATGGTATACAACTGCTGGGAATATGTGAAAGTAGATGGAATGGATATGGCATGTTGATTTTGACATCCGGGGAACGGATTATTTACTCAGGTCATGAAGATGAGAACCATAGTCATTTGGAAGGCGTCGCCATTATGTTATCCCCAATAGCTGCAGGCGCTCTCATTGGATGGAAACCCGTTGACTCGCGGATAATCACAGCCAGATTCAACTACAAGGGGAGAAATGTGACGGTAATTCAATGTTATGCGCCCACAAACAATGCTAGCCTTGAGTCGAAAGAAGAATTTTACGTGCGTCTGCGGTCTGTCCTAGACAAGACACCTAAGCGAGATATCAAGATTTTGATGGGTGACATGAACGCGAAATTGGGTCCAGATAACACAGGGAGAGAATCTGTGATGGGTATGCATGCCCTAGGTGAAATGAATGAAAAACGTTAACTTTTCGCAGATTTTTGCGCGCTCAACGATCTGTTCATCGGAGGCAGCATCTTTCAACACCGAAACATCCACAAGGCTACCTGGATATCACCTGATGGTGTTACTGCCAATCAAATCGATCACCTATCGATTTCAAGAAAATGGAGACAGTGTCTCCTTGATACACGCGTAATGCGAGGTGCGGATGTTGCTTGAGACCACTACCTTCTAATGGCCAAAATTAAAATCAAGTTGAGAGCTTTCTACGAAACCGGCAGTCGGCCTAGTGTAAAGTACCACACACAGAAACTAAGGGAAGAGCGTACAAGAGAGATTTTCTCAATCTCACTGAAAAACAGATTCGAATCGCTCAACAACTTAACCCCTGAGCTCCGAATAAACGAACACTGGACCGCTCTGAAAGACTTTTGGCAAGACACTTGTAAGCACGTAATTGGCAGACGGGTAAAGAAAGACAAAGAGTGGATCTCGAGTGAGACTTGGACACTGATCAACTCGAGAAGGAGGCTGAAACAACAGATCCTACGGTGTAAGGACATCAAGCAGAAAAACCAACTGATCAAACAATACGGCTCCCTGAATAAAGACGTGAAACTAAATGCCAGAAGTGACAAGAGGCGGTTCTATGAAATGCTGGCAACGGAGGAGGAAAATGCAGCAGAAAAGAGAGACCTGAACACCGTCTACAACATTACCAGAACCTTATCAGGAAGGAAAATACCTTACGGCAAAATAATAAAGGACGGTGAAGGTAACCTTATCAGTCAGGAATCGGTGCAAAGAAAAAGATGGATGGAGCACTTCAAGGAACTTCTAAATCGACCAGCACCTACCTCAGTCACTGACATCCCACCTGCAGCAGATTTGCTGGACGTAAACACCGACCCCCCTGGTCGAAATGAAATCCTTTTTGCCTTGAAATCGCTAAAGAATGGCAAAGCACCAGGCCCAGATGGGATTCCACCAGAAGCTCTGAAGGCTGATTTGGACACCTCGGCTGATATGTTACTTCCTCTGCTGCAGAAAATCTGGTCAGAAAGACGGGTCCCAAATGATTGGAAGAGAGGTCATTTGGTCAAACTTCCTAAGAAAGGTTATCTGAGGCTATGCAAAAACTGGCGAGGTATCATGCTGCTCTCAGTCCCTAGTAATGTACTAACACGCATCATCCTTATGCGTTTGCGCGACGCTATCGACCAAGTGTTACAGCCAGAGCAATCACGCTTCAGAAAACAAAAGTCTGGTATCGACCAAATTGCGACCCTCCGCATAATAATTGAACAAAGCATTGAATGGCAATCGCCTCTCTGCATCAACTTCATAGATTTTGAGAAAGCCTCCGACAGTGTGGACCGCGAATTCATATGGAAGCTTTTGCCACACTATAGGGTCCCACCGCTGTACATTGACCTCATAAAGCAGCTGTATGAAGGTGCCTCCTGTCAGGTAATTCACAACGGAAAACTGACCGATCTTTTTGCAGTTGAGACTGGCGTTCGCCAGGGATGTCTGTTGTCCCCAATGATTTTTCTGTTGGTAATAGACTGGATAATGAAACAGACAGTAAAAGGTGAGAGGAATGGTATCGATTGGAAGGAATCCGAGCATTTGGAGGATCTGGAATACGCTGATGATGTCTGCTTGATATCACGTGACCCCTAACGTCTTCATAGAAAGACCGATAGACTAGCACACTTTGCTTCATATGCAGGACTACGCGTGAATACCGAAAAAACAGAAGTCCTCCGTGTGCTAACTGATAAGCACCCATCAATCACCATCAATGGTAAAGCAGTCAAAGACGTCACGCAATTCGTCTACCTCGGCAGCATTTTTTCAATAAGTGGTGGCACGGACGAAGACATAGTCGCCAGAATCGGCAAAGCAAGATACGCGTTCATAGCTTTGAAACCCATTTGGGAGTCGAAGGTTCTATCAAAACGCACGAAACTCCGTATATTCAGAAGCAACGTCAAATCTGTGCTACTCTATGGATCGGAAACCTGGCGAGTGACAGCAAAGTCTTCTGGCCGCTTGCAATCATTCCACAATAATTGCCTTCGTCGAATTATTGGGGTAAAATGGCCAGAAAAGATAAGGAATCAAGACCTGTGACAGATTGCTGCTGAGGACCCGATTGCCCAGCAGATCAGTAGAAGAAAGTGGAGATGGGTTGGGCACACCTTGCGAAAACCTTATGATGACATCACGCGTCATGCTCTGGTATGGAACCCAATCGGGAAGAGACGGGTCGGACGCCCAAGGATATCTTGGAAGCGCTCGTGTGAAGAGGAAATCCGCAAGTGTGGACTTAACTGGAACGACATCAAACTGGCTGCTATGGACAGACCAAAGTGGAGACAAGTTGCCAAAGCCCTATGTTCCTCCAGGAACTCAAGGGATTAAGTCAATTCAGATACGAGTGAGAGCAAGCCTGGCACACCTGACACCTATTCGGTTCCAATGAATAGTAAGCCTGGTTCACATGACACTGAGTCAACCGAAAGGGTGGCGACAGATGGTAGCCATGACAATCCATATGATTGGAGTAAAGTGTTCCGTTGTGTACCTGATGTGTTATTTGTGTTTCGATCTCATAATACACTAATAATAATTTGCACATTAGATTTGTTTAATTGGAGCGAGATTTCGCTGTTTGAGGATTAAATACACAAGGCTCGTTTGGGCGGGGTTGCATGCAAGAGCTAATTGTAGGGGACGGTGGCAAAACCGGAGGACGTGGTGGGTCTTAGTCTGGCAAACTATTTCCCTATAAAAAGCAACATGTGTCCAATGATGGCAATGCGACGTGGCGTGTGTGACTCGCCACTAAATAAAGTCATTTGCTGCACGGAATTCGTCATGGTATTCGTTGAACAATCGTTGTACAGTTTAGCCCTAGAAAAATTTGGTCAGAGGTGTAAGGTTCAAAGTAGTTTGAGATTCTTCTTTTCCCTTCAACATTCCTCTTATTTTGAACTTAGTTACAAAACTTGAATTTTGTGAAATAGATTTTGCTTGTGTTTTATTTTCCTACAGTATCTTGATATAAAACATTTCTTTTTGTAATTATTTTATTGGAAATCTTCTGTTCACATATTTGGTGAAGCTTCTGTTTTAATTCATTGTTGAGGCCATTGTCGGTCATTGTTGTTGAATTTGGTTGCCATTTTGGGCACTTGTATTTGGCTTGTATTTTGACAACACTTTTGGGTGTCTTTTCTTTGATAGACATTTTGGATGTCAATTTTGGTAACTCCTTTCATTCTATTTATATCTCAGGTCGTCATTGAACTTGTTTGCATCGATATAATTGATTCTGGAGTATTTTGACTCCACTGTTTGCTGTACGTTCCTATACAGTTGAGGTTTGTATAATTATTGTTGTTGTAATTGTTGCTAATTACAGTACCGTATAACATCCGAATTGTGGTTTTGAATTTGTCGAACTAAGAAACGGGTGGAATACGCGTTACTCACGTCATAGACGTTACACTAACTGTATATTCAAATTAGAATTGCCGGGTGGTCAACGGCATACCGCCGAAGGAAATCTAGGCGCGTGATTGACTTTTATCCGCTTTCAGCCCCGTGGAACTTGAAATTGAATTTGAACAACATCCTTCGGAACAATGACATCTGAAGCCGCGTGCGTTCAATATGGTGTAGTGTGTAACCACATTGTTTTCTTTTACATAACGATTGACCTTGATAACCCACTTTCCGTTGATTCGTGTTCCGTGATGGATACGGCTGCACCTTCGTGCACCTATTACAAACCGCGATAAACCTTTCATCCCCTGTACCTTTTCTCCAACATTCTTGGGGACATTATTATAGTTGTCAGTCCACTACAAATTGGTGAGCCCGAAGTGATGCACGAATCGTTCGTGTACTACAATTGGTAAGCCCAATATACACGCACAATTCGAGATTTTTTCCGGTACGTTTTTTCCCGATTTACATCGGCGTTATTTCAGGATAATTTTGTCCTCCTTTAGCACGTTTTACAGCAAAACGTCATATGCATCACATAACTACACTTGTTGATCAATTCACAAGTCGGGTTAGAACACAATTTACAGGGCAGACAGTTTACTTTGTTTACTGCTTGTTAGCCCCTCGTACATCAATCAACGGATCGTCGAGTAGGTACTCTACTAGAGTGACTATGCACCAGGATTTTGTCAGTCATTTTACGACTGACATATGATATATCTCAAGTGCCAAAATTCCTATCTCTACAACGTGTGTGATAGACTGGCTACTCTCCCTCGACCTCAGCGAAATCGCTGCAGTGCAAGCTACCGATGCCGGCATCTCACAGCTCTGAGACGCCTATTCTTTCATCACACATCTCTTCTTGCCAGATGGCTTGGGCAATATCCTTTGCGATCTATCGCAATGCGCTTTCCGACCACATACCCTGTCTGCTTTTAGACGGCGCATTATTCACAACATACGCAATCTTTCCCATCCTGACATTCGTGCTAGAGTTACGATCTCCAACGATCTCGCGTTCGCTCGACGTGCTTGGGCTCGTGCGATTCGAGACATCAATGAAGCCAGCTAATCCACCCGTGGAGCCAGCCGCACAAAAGTAAAGTAATTAAGTACCTGATCTATCACAGAATAACTACTACAAATGGAGTCAGGAATATGGTCAGTTTTAGATAGCCAGGTTTCGGACAGTTCTATTACATGCGGTCGTAACTCATGCGCTAGGATGGGAAGTTCAGAGCACTTATTTCGGATACTACATGGCGAGGGTGTCTCGCGATATATTCACACTTAGTCCAGGTTGATCCTCGGTCGTAATACCCGAGAAGTCAGCACGTTTTTTGGTGTGCTACCTAAGAGAGTCGATTCGCCTGGCGCGGCATGAAGTTCTGCCGTACCTTGAAAGTCGCTGATCACGAGCTGCGGAATTTCAGTGACAATACGGTAATTATCGTTTTCATCCACAGATCCGTCCGTGATTTCCATACTTGACAAAGAGCCATCCTTTTCTGAAGAACAGCGCAATCGGTTGTAATTTACATCATAACGTGAATTCTTTGACCTTTCGAATTCTTTCTTATCGTCAGGCACGACAACATAATTCCCTTTGTTAGTTTTATTTAAAACAATGTAACTTGCAAAGAACTGGTCACGCTCAGACTGCAAGAGAAATTCAAATAAAAGTGGTTTTGGAGAGTGGCTAGACTCACTTTGGCACCCTTTCACACGCCAACACGATAAACACGCTTTAGTGGCGTATCTGGGCGCATACTAACCTTCCGGAGCAAATTTATTATACAACTCCGTTCGAGTGACTTACACGTTTTGGCTTCGCGTACATAGGTTTCATCCTGATTAAGCACCAGGATGTTACGAGATTTATCCCGTATTCCAGATCCTTGGAAAACTTAGCGAGACTCGAAACGACAGTAGCAATTAAATTTGACTGAGAGTCAAATTTTCTAGTGTCCACCTCTTTACGACCTGTCTGTTTCTTGTTCCTACTTGTACGTGGCCTCGAAGACGGAGTCTGTGAAGTGACATCTAGCTTAGCCGCTTGATCCAGTGCCTTAACCTTTTTAATAATTTTGCGTGACTTTGCAATCTTGGGATATTTATTCACCGTAATTTCATTTGAATTCATTGTTTGTACTGCGAGGCTAGCAGTGATATTATTACGTACAACTTCAGCATATGATCTATTCGCACTAACCTTAGAAGCATTGTTGCATTGCGGAGAACGAACATTTTTAGACTTTTCTGAAAATGCTTTTTAGCTGCCCATTGGCACTCACTACATATTCATTTGAGCCAACGGTAACATAAAGCTTATTGTGCTAGAGATTTATCCCTGAACACTTCTAATGTGCCCAACTCTTGCAAGCATTGCACTCGATACCATTTAATACTTTTCTGCAACAACAATTGTTTAGACACTTGTTGGCATTCACGGTCACGTTCGCGTTCAGTTTGAATTTGCGTAGGGCTAAAGGTATCAGTATCACGGGATAATCGACCAAGCTGAGGCGTATGCCCAGTTTTATTCGGAGGTGTGCTTGAATTGTTCTACAGTTCAATAGTTTAATCCGGTATAAGAATATGAGAGATTGTACAAAACGCACTGTTTATTGAGTGGCGGGTCTAAAAAGCAAAAGAAGAAGCGTTCGAGGTTCCACGGCCATATAGCTGGCGAAATTCGCGTTAAGGCTGCACCATCAATGGATTTTTGTGGCATTTGGACATGTAAGGCGTATACCCGGGACAGAGCGACCATCTGACGACTGATATGCCAACAACACAACCAGAAATCGGCTAAGTAACTATCAGAATAGTTGCTGCTCAAAAAGTGAAGGATCTCGCTATTATTATCACAGATCTACTCAATGTGCCAAAGCAGCAAACAAGGCTCGAAGAGAATTTTTCAGACTGCACTCAACGTTATCATGCCGAAAACTTCTATATTCACTCCTCTATACGATGTATGCGAATTGGTATACTGTGTGCAACCCTGTGCACCGTACTTGAAAAAAATATCGCATGTCTCGAATGGGTCCACTGCCATGTGACTAGGGTGATTGAGGGTCAGTCAGGTAAAACATATGAGCCAAGGATCAAGGACATATATCTTGTCTCACTAAATAGACGGTGGCTGCGAGGCGATCCAATAGAAGTCTTTAAGATTGTAAATGGTCTCACTGGTGATATTATTACTATAATTTGCCCGGAAAACACATGCAAGAGGTAATTCAATGAAGCTACTTAATTGTAAACCCATTCTACTTGTGCGTGATCCTTTTTTAGCAACCGTGTGTTCAACCACTGGAATAAGCTCGTAGATGGTTTAATAAACTTCCCTAACGTGTCAAGATTTAAAAGGGAAATAGACGCTAAATAGTCTACCCTATATCAAAACATTTCACTGTACTGAGGAATAGATCACCTACATTTCTTTCATATATCTGGAAACAAGAATTTGTGAAACTTACGAACTGTATATTCAAATTAAAATTGCCGGGAGTTAAACCGCATATCGTTGAAGGAAATCTAGGCGCGTGATTGACTTTTATCCGCCTTCAGCCCTGTGGAACTCGAAATTGAACTTGAACTACATCCTCCGGAACAATGACATCTGAAGCCGTGTGCGTTTAATCTGGTGAAGTGTAAGGTTGCCTAAGTTCTAGGCACATCTCATCAATGCACGTGACTTGTATCACTTTTGCCTATACTTTTTCTACCTCATTTAGTATCTTATTGCCCCCCTTGAACTTCGAAGAATGATTATCCTCACTTACATAATTCAATGTTTGTTGTAAACACATTTACCATACAAAATTTGTAATCATCCAAAACTACTTCTACGATTATGGATTCAAAACTGTGCATTATCGTCCGGTTGATTATCTTTTCATAACTTTGCTTCACTGTTTTTTGCAAAATGTTTCCGGAAAAATTCTCGCCTTGCTGGTGAAGTGAATGTTTCATCCTTTTCCAGTTAATCTACCTAAGAACGGGTAGTTTTACCGACTTCAAGATTTAACCAGCGACGTCCGAAATCAGCATGTCCCTTAGCGTAACGGATTCAATGCAATCGGCAAATTCATCTTGCCTTCAGTGCCCTAATAGTTCTGGAAGTTTATCCTTTTACTCAAGTGCGGTAGCTCTGCCCGGTGCAAAATAAACCTAAACCCATCCGAGCCCGTTCCTTCTGTTCCTATTTTGAAATACTCTCAGATATATATAAAACAATTTCAACCATTATATTGATGCTGTTCAATCATTTTTCTAAGGTATAACTATATAATCTTTTGCTTTATTTTCTTCAGTTCAGTTCAGTTGCACAGGACAGTAAGTGGCTAACGAGCAAATCAATCGTCCAGAATTTTTTTCGGTAGAAAGCTGCAAAGAAGCAAACACCACTGCCAAAGCGTTATTTCTTAATGTAATACGGATATCCAAGACGATCGCGACGCCAAGGGATTATCCGGGTTGTATTTAGGATGCACCTCGTTATGAATAATGCTGGAAAAATAAAAATAAATTTCTCTTCACCAGTACGGTGAGAGGTCAGCTGCAGTTTTGTGTATTTTAAAAAACATAACTCTAGCATTTACTTTATTTATCAGACAACGCTAAAAATGGAGAAACTACCTAATGTTGCATAGAAATTCGGGGGAGAATTCAGGAAAAAAGCTTACTCCAGATGCAGTTTAACCCCTGCATAAAACTCGCGACCAAACTGCAGGATATAAGTTCTTCTGGAAGCCGGTTCCAGAAATTTACCACCCTGAGGCTGAAAACGTTTTTGCGGGAGTCTAGTCTACATCGCTCCTTAGCAAGTTTGAGTGAATGTCTGCGAGTGCCCAGCTCGGGGCATAAGGCAAAAATGTCGTTCACTATAACGTCACTTAACCCCTTTAACATCTTGGAGGTTTCAGTTAAGTCACCTCTCAAACGACGGTGCGTAAGTGAGAAAAGATCTAGGGACTTCGCTGACCCTCAATCATGCGAGTCGCTGTACGCTTTCGAGTCAAACGATATCCTTCTTGTAGTAAGGGCACCACGCCTGGACACTATTATAAATGGTGCTTTGTAAAGGGGCAGGAATACATCGGGTGTTCTACTGGGTAACACGGATCTCAGCCGAAAGAGAACTTTGCGAGCACGTTGAGCTGCAGCGGCGCATTGGTCCTCACATTTGAAGTCAGTCCTAACTAGTACTCCCAAATCCTTAACACGCTGTGTGGCGTCAACAGTGAGAGAATTACCCTAAACCTGAACTGAAATCTTATCAACAAGCGATGACAACAGTTGGCTCTTATAAACTACTCAAGGTCGCGCGTTGAGTGAATTTCTGAGGTTCCAAGTATCTTTCAATACAAGTCTTATCGAATCAGATTCCTTCTCTGATTAAATTGAAATTTTCATTATCAACCATATACGTGTCTGGGGATTTACTGAGAAGTATTCCCCGTGAAACCTAGTAAATCGTTTTCGCAATATGCTGCTCCAATAACGGGTCACTGCAGGCTACGTTACAATGACTTCTTCGCCGTGCTTCAAGTGTGCCAAGAAAGTTATTTTCCCATATGAAGCCATGCAATGTTCAATATGCAGCTGCTGGATTCACACCGATGCTGTAATATGAAGGACACCACTTATCAGGCGTTGAGGACCTACCATGAGCCGTACCTTCATTTAATCTGTGAAGCGTGCATCCCCGTCTGGAAGCCTTGCAGTCCTCTTATTTGCCAAATAAGGAAGATCTACATATAAGTGGCTCCATGCTGGTTAATGATTTACAAGCCACAAGTGTTCCGGATGATAGCAAAACGCCTCCACTCGGTAGTAAACCGAAAAAGAGCAAAGCTGTGTCATCCGGACGCCGATCGAAAACCAGAAGAAATAACATTGTTGCACTGCCATCGAACGTGCAAGTGGAATCTGCCTCTTCAGATATTGCGGAACATGTGGTCCCGTCTAATGAATTAGACCCAAATGCTAGCGCCACATATGCCTCTGTAGCCGCCATAAATACAGATGCCGATACTGCAACCTGGTCCAATATTGCGAACAGAGTCGACAAATTGGAATGCCGATTACCACAACAGTTTTCCAGGAATGTGGTGAAGTAGAGTAAGATCTCATTTCCGAGCACCAAAGCTGACAGTTCACCGGACGCACGCAAATGCTGCCTCATTATTGTGAATGCACCGGAACCAGATGGAGAAACATCTGCTACCAGAATTGAACAGGATAGCCAGTTTCTTCAATCAGTTTTCGGGAAAGTGATTGACCAAGGGGAGGCTGGTATCACAATTGTATCAGCGTTTGGACTTGGACGCAGAAATCTGGTGTGTCAAATGTCTAGGGTTCTGAAAACAGTACTGGCTTCTGACGATCAGGCCTAAAAGATCCTAAAGCGCGTTCATCGACTGGAGGGTCTACCGTATAAAATATTACGAGATTTGTCGCCTGACGATAGAATCAAGATGGAGACTGCTACGATGGAGCTTAAGAAAAGATTATCGGAGGGTGAGACGGACCTCCGTATTGTGGATTTTTGCGTAGTAAAGAGGCCATCTACAGTTCGCTGGAGGCCCATACTGATCGAGCATCCAACTGCTCTCCATTAAAGTATTTCGGAGTGCTCTGTTTCAACGCGCGGAGTTTGAGGAACAAATTTGACGAAGTTAGACATCATGTCTTTGCACTACAGCCAGATATCGTTGGAATAACGGAAACCTGGCTGACACTCGACATTACTGATGCAGAGCTATTCATTCCGAATTACCGCCTACTCAGAAGTAATCGAATTGGATCTGGACATGGTAGTGGGGTGGCGATATACGTCAAAGAACATTTATCCGTGGAGGTTGTTGATCGTTTCCGAGATGATGGTGGTTTTGCTGAAAGTATTTGGTGTCATATCAAGTCCAGTAATGGATCAGCAATTATCGGTGTCATCTACCGTTCACCCTGTGCACATATCATGGCATTATTTGACCAGCTCCGCCGCCATGGGACTGGGAACGATAATATGATACTCGGTGACCTGAATGCTCCGGATATTAACTGGTTGGACCAAGTTACAAATGAAGATAAGTACCAACGGGAGTTTCTGAATCTTATTCTGGATTTGAACCTTGTGCAGCACGTTTTCGTTCCTACTCGCTATGGACATGGCCAGACTCCGTCTACTCTTGATCTGGTCTTGTCATCCACAGAGTCAGGTGTGGTTGACTTATCCGTGAAACAGCCCATCGATACAAGCGACCATTGTGCTATTTGGTTCAAATGGACTCGGGGTAAACCGGCCCAACCGTCGCGGCTTCCACGGAGAAACTTCTGGAACATGGACTTGAAATTGTTGGTCGAAAAAGCAGCCTCAATTGATTGGACGTTACCCGTTGACTACACTATTGATGACTGTTGGAAATGATTCCGAAATGATATCCGTCGCTTAGAGGATGTTGCTCCATTAACCAGTGATCGTCCCGGCTCCCATGGCACTCCTTTGTTTGATAAAAACTTCGTACCTGCCTGCGGCAAAGAAAGCGCCTTTTGATTAAATTCAGAACAAGACGATCTGACGCCCATTACGAAGAGTATCAGGCTGTACGGAATCTCTGCTCAAAATTGAAGAAAGGATAGGAGAAGTCGATCCGAGCTTCAATTAGCGAATTCTTCAAAATATAATCGTAAACGATTATTTGCGTACATTTGGCGACGGGTCAAATCATCGAACCCCGTACCTTCTCTCAAAAATTTCGAACGGAATGTTATAGAGACTGACTCTGAGAAAGCTGAGGTGTTTGCATCGCAATAGCAATCAGTTTACGCAATAAAGCCTACCATATCATGCAAACAAATATCGCCGACGGACGTAATGGCTAATTTTGAGATCACGGCTGACATGGTGCGAATCCTCATCGAACATCTAAAGGTACAGACATCTCCAGGTCCTGATGGTATTCACCCTGCCATATTAAAACCTTTATCAAGAATCATCAGTTCACCTTTAGCCGCTATATTCCAAATTTAAATCAATTCGGGACGTCTACCACAGGATTGGAAAATGGGTATAGTAAAGCCGATGTTCAAAGGTGAAAGTTTATCAGATACTGTAAATTACCGTCCTGTTACACTTACGTCTGTCGTAGGCAAATTGCTGGAACGGATTGTAAAGGATAAGATAGAAAAGTATTTGCGCAAGACCCAACAATGCTCGAATGCCCAACACGGCTTTACGGAAGGCCGCTCATGTATCTCCAATCTACTGACCGCTCGAGAACATTGGTGCAGAAGCCTTGACGCGAGTGTGCCTGTTGATGTAGTCTTCATCGACTTCAGTAAAGCATTCGACCATGTTCCACATCAGAGGCTTATTTGGAAACTAAGAATGTCTGGCATAGAGGCTTCTTTGCTTGCTTGGATTGGGGATTTTTTCATCGGAAGGCGAAGCCTCGTTGAAGTCAACGAGGCCAGATCTGCATCCTTTATCCCCACTTCTGGTGTACCACGAGGATCCGTTCTGGGGCCAACTTTGTTCAAAATCTATGTGAGTGACCTTCCTGGTATTCTAAATAGTGGTTGTCTCTTATTTGCAGATGATCTGAAAGTGTAGGCTTCTGTCACGACTGCCGCTGACGCTTTCCACTTGCAAATGATTTGAATGAACTTCGGAATTGGACTGACGGATGGATGCTACCGATTAATGAAAAGAAGTGTGCTATCATGCACATCAGGAGCAGAAACATGCTACATGCATATCATTTGGAGGGCCATGGTCTCAGGATAGTTGATGTAGAGCGAGATTTGGTGGTGATGGTAACTTAATCCCTCAAAACTGCGGAGGATACTGCCAGAAAGTTCGGTTCTGCCAGCCGCATGTGGTGGGCATTGAGACGATCCTTCTTGGAGATAAATCCCAAAGTTTTTCAAGTTCTGTATAGCTCTCACGTCAAACCAATATTAGAATTTGGGCTTCCGGTGAACTATCCGTTAACCAAAGATGAGAAGGATCGACTGGAGAAAGTCCAGAGGAGGGCCACCAAGTGCGTGAGGGGTATGTTCCGTATTCCCTATGACGACCGATTGCGAGAACTCAAACTTTTCCCACTGGAAAATCGAAGAAAGCGATATGATTTGCTGGTCACGCGGAGAATCCTACTTGGATATTACGGAACGGAACTTCAATAATTCTTTTCGGTATCCACGGACTCCAGAACTAGAGGTCATTCGCTGAAGTTGCAGAAGCGCCGAACGGAACACCTGAAGCCATCGTTTACTCTGTCGACCAGAGTGGTCAATAATTCGAATGCACTCTCCGCTGATGCAATCGGGGCAGTCACAGAAGAGCAGTTTGAACGCATATTTGACGGTGAAATTCCCGCTATCCTGCGCGATTCGCCTACTCTTTCAGCTCAGTAACTCCTCGTGAGGAATCTACGCTGAGATAGCAGAGACCCGGGAGCTGAAGCGGCTTTCACGGACTGTAGTCCTCCTGCCGTCTATTCCGAAGAAGAAGAAGAAGAAGAAGGTTCAGTGGGAGGATCCACTGGTATGACCAGTTTATGACCCGCCAAAGATTGTGCATCAAGGTATCTTCATTCGTTGATCCGATTAATTTCACATTATCCACGAAAATGAAGCATGGGCGCTCCATTGCGGAGAACAAGTCATCGATGAAATTCAGGAATAGAAGGGGACCGAGTACCGAACCTTGGGGTACACCACTGATTACGTCAGTTCGATTTGAAAGCGTAGCTTCTACTTGAACTTTGAATGTCCTACCTATAAGGAAAGCCTTTATCCAAGCAAGTAGACCACCCCGTATGCCTTTTGCTGCTAGCTTTATCTCATTTGTTCTTCTCATCATATCGCACTCTTCTTATTCTATCGTTCTGAAACTTGATCTGAATGAAGTCTCGTTATTGATAAATATTTTTAAACAGTTTCCTACAAATATTGATTGCAGCTCGCATAATGAATTTCTGTAAAAAAATGATTGATGGCCGTTTACCTTTATTATTTAAACGAACGTAAAAATTGACCTGCACAAGTGACCTTAAAAATTTAATAATGATTGTACATATTGGGGTTCAAGTTGCACAGGGCTGAAGGTGGCTGAGAGCCAATCACGCGCCTAGATTTCCCTCGACGGTATGCGGTTGAGCAACCGGCACTTCGATATCGAGTATACAGTTCGTATTTTTCACACGTTATTCTATCCGGATATCTGGAAAGAAAGGTAGGGTTTGTTTTCACCAACAAGGTGAGAGGTCAGCTATTGAGAAAACTATGCAAAAATATGCGTGAACAATGTTAGATGTATGGAATCACTAACCTAATCGAGGCAAAGTGAAGGAGTCATGAACTGTCTGTTGGCTAATTATCTGTCAGGTTGCCTAGGTCTAGACGGATAAGATAAAACAT
>JACCGJ010003129.1:0-12094 GCA_013407085.1 Atriophallophorus winterbourni
AATAGCGGACAAGTTTAGGGACGAAAGAATTCCTGAATTTGTCGATCCTTTAATAAGGGACGAGATATTCGCTTCGCGTAGATGAGAACGATGTGCAAGCCATGAAGACCTCATGCAGAGGGTGTGCAGTATCGGACGAATTTATTCCAATCAATCTGTTACATTCACGGAAGTGTCGATGGACGATCATATCTTGAATTAAATTGGTACAGGCATTGCTCATCCTGAAAAACTCTTCCGTATCTAAGCTGATGACAAAACGTTCAACACCCACACTACGCAAGATCGGGCAACACAATTTGAACATTACACCTTTAGGATTGTTGGTATCTTCATCATTCAACTATGTGGAAAAATGATTACCATAAACTTAACATCTTTTTTCAATTTGATATGGAATCACGCTATGATTATGTCAACAAATGACAACCACGAAAACTCGCCAGATTTCACGGTCCTTCAGGTTACTTACCATTTAGCATCCCATCGGCGATTCTATTGAATGCAGAACACGGTGTTAAAGTCAAAAACTTAGGTGGGAATCTATCCTAAAGATTCGCAAATGGGATCTTTGGGGCTTTAAACGTTGTGGTGAATGTTAGCAAGTTCAGGAAGTTCGTGCGTGCAATGCACCGGATTGACTCTACCGAAGAACCGATTATAACACGATGACATGCCGTTGTTGTTGGTCAAGGCAGCTCAGAACAAGCTTTGAACGGATTGTAGTTCATAGTGAGCTGGTATGGTTGTTGCGGACGCTCATCATCACACTAGCTGACATCATCGGCGAAAGAAACAGCTTCAAAGGCAATGGGTTGATGGGCCTCATTGAATTTATCGTGCTCCGTTGCGGCCTCATCTCCTGTGATTGGCTAGAATCAATGCCATGTCCTGATTGTGGCGTGTTCTCATCGTCAGTTAGACTCCATACAATTGAATGTGTTCATTGTTTGATTGTGGTGTCGAATACCACGCTGCGAGGAACTCTCAAACGTGACGCGTTCTGCCTTTGGCGAGGATTCTAGCCAATTACAGTAGATGAGGCTGCAACGCAACAGATAAAGTCGAATGATGCCTACCGCCCAGTTGCTTTGAAAGAATTTTCGCTGATGATGTCATCTAGTTTGATGACGAAACGTCCGCAATCAACCATACCAGCTCCGGTACGGGAGCTGCAAGTTTTCAAAGCTTAAACGGATCCAACTTCCGGGACAGCAAACATATTTAGGCAAATTTTTCAACAAAACTTGAGGATTTTAGGTGTACTCTCAAAGCTTCAATAGGCAGGTCACTCACTTATACTAGCAGGTAAATTACATTTAAATCAATCGCACTTTTACAAGAATATATCATGCCATTCAATACTTAGGTGATTGGAACTCAGTGAATTCCTATTACCATTATTTGCGAACAAACGGTCACCGATTACGTAATCATCGAAATCTCTCTCTTCGATTATTCTCCAGTCACCTTTGATAGTATTTCTTAAGAACTTATCAAGATAATACATGTCTTTGCCACCGGTTACTATTGGTTACCACGTTTATTGGTCATTTCTGCTCACGATAGCACACGCTTCTCGGCATCAGCAACTTTGTCATTGGTTCTAATATCGAAGCACGTGTTCGAGCGAATGTGTCTATCCTACCAGAACCACTGCAAGTAATGAATACGTTAGCAGCTCTCGGCGCTTTTGCTAAAGCTTTAATATCCATAGAATGTCGGAGTCCTCTTATGACGGTCCCGAGACGAAAGGATGGTGGCGTCCGATTTGTTGTATCCCCGTCAAAATGACCGGCAAGTTGGCGATTGTGACGGGTGCCAATTCGGGAATCGGACTGGCGGTGGCAGGGGAGTTGGCCCGACGTGGCGCGGACGTGATCATGGCTTGTCGCGATTCCAAGAGGGCACAGAGTGCCAAGGACTCTTTGTTGGAAAAGTATGGACCGGATAATCCGAACAGTACCAAGGTTGATGTGGCGGATCAGAAAGTTGGTGAATGTCTGCAGCCAATCACCGACAAGCAGGTGAGAATTATTGATTTTCGAAGCCATGGCTCAGGTGATCAAACATCCATTAATTAGAGTGATCAAATGTTGGGTGGGTGAAATATATTTCAGGTTTGTCTCCTTGATGAGCATAATGTCATCCAATCTATGGCTCTATCGAGGGAGATGCCTTTGCCAATCCTTTGGAAACGGAAAATCAGATCGTTAGCTGACTTCCTGATATTTTGTCAAACTAGCAGACGGTTTGGCAAGGAAAGCCCGCGCATGCGAAACTCAGGATAAACCGAATTTCCGTTTTGTTTCTTGGCTGGAAATCAAGCATGAGCTTTCAAACTTAAGGAGGTCCTAGCTCATGTCGCGAAATGAGCACTGATAACGTTTCAAAATCAAATGCCACGTTTCACTACATATTTAATTGCTCATCGCGTGTTCATATCCTTTAAAATGGCTTATTGATTCCCTTTATTCGAACAATGCACAAGTTCTATATCTGTCCGCAAGCCATGTTGGGGAGGGAATTCCAAAGAAATATAGCACCTACGGCGAAAAAAATGGCGCCGACAATCAATACGAGAACTTGGGACTGTACAATACCATAGGACACACGTATAAACTTTAAACAAACCATACTTTCAAGTTTCAAACCATGTAGTTTGGGATTGGGGAAATGTCGGTAAAGATATGAATGTTTCGCTAATTTTGTTTTTCAAGTGCCTTGGTAAAAGGGAAGCACTGTCCGTAAACGGATGATCAACAATTTCCGACGGTAAACTGTTCCAGTGAAAGCATACACGAAGTGAATGAAACGAATGTTTAAACAGGAATGTAGTATGTGAATGGTGAGATTGTGAATGCGTGTCGAGAGACTGAAACCAATTTTAAAAAGGTTTATGAGTGGGTAGGCTGCCGTGTGTATTATTCAGTAGGTCAAAATAAGGTCACCTCCGATGCGAGGGTGTACAATCTAAGTCTTGTCAGTCGCTGCTCACAGTGTGTGCTATATAATCTGATAACCATTTTGGCTGCCTTACGATAAATCCTCTGGAGTAGCCTAAACGTTTGTTGTATAGTCCACGACATGTAGTATGTATTTATTGAGTACCGTTGTCAAGAAGTGTAGCGTGGAATGTCCGAACAAACTTTATTACATGCTTTTCAGAAAATTCCACGTAGTTGTTATGGTTTAAAAGCCATCTGCTTGAGATGATTAGGATGTGAGCCATACACACTTAGATGGAACAAAGCGCCAAGATGCATTTCTGAGGCACCCGTCTCTTTCTTGTTTGAATTAAAATCCCGTTATTAGTTAGCAAAACCGTTCTTGAAATGCCACATTCTCTAACACCTACAGGAAGTTGCATTCCGTTTCATTTTTTTACAAACGATCCTTGGATAATCTTTGAGTGTGCCGCGATAATACAAAAAATGAAGGATTTCTTACTGGGTTATTCAGGAATGCCACATGTTTGTCACTGCTCCCTCTTGGAATAGCTAAATCAACGTATTTTCAAGGCTGTTTACGTGAAAATTGTAGACCTGCACGCATCCTCTTCGTTTATCAAGGCCGAAATAATGGAATATCGTTAGTAAATCCTATTGTCTCATACAACAGTATAATATTTTTATTCATCGTGAATTGTAATCCAGTGCAAGTCTTATATTACATACAGCTCAGACTTTTGGATTTTTATACTTCATTAAAGCAGTGAGTGATTGATGAACCATAATATATATTTGGCCAATGATTGTGCAGAAGAACGTGTGACCCTGTTAAGAGATTCGCCAGAAATCGAAGTGACTTGATTGACAGCGAAATATTTTTGCGCCATGAGGTGGATCAGCACTCGTTGCTAAACCAATATCAATACCTGATATGTTTGGAAATGTGCAAACATGAGTGTTGTGCTTGTGATTATCTAAGATTGGTAAGCGATAACAAGAGTTGCTTTCGCCATTATCTGACTTACATGAAATATTCTGAAGATGGCCTACTTGCGAGTAGGCTTTAAGTAGAAATAAAAGTTATTTTTATCTCTTTGTCACAAATAAAGTTAGAAGCTTCAATTTGTCGCATAAAACACCATTATGTTCAAACATTTAAAGCGTTGACTGTTTTTCTTGCTTTTAAAGAGCACAAACTCCGAATTATATCGATTTTTTTCAGATGTACATTGAGAAACTATTGAATAACCAACTTGACACATCAGAAATCGTCCCAAAAACTTGTCTATTTGTCCCTCTTGGTCTTTACAGTTAATCATCGAGCACTTGGATCTTTCGTCATTTGAGTCGATACGCTCATTCGCGGACAAACTGAAAAAAGCGGATAAGCCAATCCACTATTTGATCAACAATGCCGGTCTCATCAGCCCGATCTACGAACAATCTGCCGACGGTCATGAGCTCGTGCTCGCCGTCAACTACTTGGGCGCAGTCCTGTTGACCGAGCTTCTGCTTCCGTTGTTGCAGAAAGCTCCCCACGCACGTATTGTGAACCTCTCTTCGATGCTTCAATTTACCAGCAATTTGTACAAGCCCACGTTGCACCTGGTAGGTGCAGACTACGGCCCTTTTGTGTCCTATGGACAGTCAAAATTGGCCTTGACGATGTACACGGTGGAATTGGCCAAGCGGTTGGAAGGGACAAATGTGGTCGCTGTATGTGTCAATCCGGGGCAAGTGGCTACTGCACTTGGAAGACATTCGAATTCTTGGATGGATGTGAGTTGATCTATCACATTGATTGATTCCAAGAGATCGATAGAAGCTTCTATCCTCGACAGACATGTTCAGTGAATGAGAGGTTGCAAGTATTTACCTTGATATCGTTATAGCCAACAACTCACTATGCTGAAATTTATAATTTTACACATGGAGCAAGCTCTAGGAATCTATGACTGATCTTAACACTATATAGATTCAAGATTTATGGTTGAAAAGGCTATTCAGATTTTAATAATATCTAAGAATGAAAAATAGATACAATAACACGTGGAGATAACATCAGGATTATTTCGAAGTTAAACGCCAAGCTTTAATTTGAAAATTGCCCAAAAAGATTGAGTTTAGCAAAAAAAACAGCTCACAATGATTTGAAAGACCTGCGGCAGTTCCGCTTGGAGTTCAAGGTAATTCAAGGCTTTTAATGGTTTAAAAAGCAACAAGCTTAACAATAACCACAGGATGGTATAAACAAGATGAGGAATTAGATTAAACAGTATATAAGTGTTCGGGAAACGAATAATGTAATAAAAAATAGTCTAATTTCGTTTTAAAGTCATGCAAGCTAGTGGCGGAGCAACGGTTGAAGTAAACTGTTCATAGTGAAACAGACACGGACAGAGTAAAAATAACCTTCTACAGTTTCAAGGAGGAATGGGGTATGACCAGCACATATTCATTTGTTCGATAATTTCCCGTATCCCTTCGCGTGAATAAATCCTGCAATGGATTGTTCGGGGTATGGAATGTTTTGTAAAGTAAGATAAGGTCTCCTCTGATTCGTCGATAGGGAAAATCGAACAGATTCAGGTGAGCTATCCTTTCTTTATATGGTTTGTTTCGGATGCTGAGAACTAGTTTCGTTGAGCGGTGATAGATTCGCTGCATGAGTTCCACATCCCTCTTGAGCCACGGAGACCATGACTGCACACCGTATTCCATGACTGGTCTCAAGTATGTATTCATGATCCTTGGGAATATCTTGGGCGAAAATTTCCCAAATACCCGATTGAGAAGATTTAGAACACGTGTTGCTTTTTTAAAGGCACTGTTAGTCTGGAGTGAAGTTTTTAAACTGGAGCATATCCAGACACCCTAATCTTTTTCTTCACTGCAATTTTCAACGACATGTGAACCTATCTTGTATGTGAACTCTACTCGATTCCCCCATTCATGAGCTTGTATTTGTTAAAGTTAAATGGCAGTTTGTTCTTCAATTACCAGTTATGGAGCGTATCAAGATCTTTTGTAATAGCAGACAGTATTCTGGGCTATGGATGCAACGTCATATCTTTATGTCGTCCGCAAATAACGAAATGTTACATCAAACAATTTCCGGTGCTTCATTGACATAAACCAGAAAGAGGATCGGACCAAGAACTGAGCCTTGAGGGACTCCGTTATTTGATGTGATTGGTTTTGATGATGTACCGTCAACACGTACCTGGTTAGTGCGATTTGTTAGGTAGTCATTTAGCCAATTCAGCAACTTTCCAGTGATACCAAGCCTTTCAAGCTTCAGCAGTAGTAGGCTATGGGGAGATATCTAGATAATATGCATGAACTGCTTGCTTGTGATATTGAGCACTCAATCGTAACCTTCAGTCTTTCTGGGTGTTTGTTGTCAGAATAATGTGGAACGACTAATAAGCGTTTTGTATCTGAGCAATGGTAACTCACGTTAACATTTCTGTGAGACCAAATGCATAATTGTCTGATTCACACAGCGTATGACATGTACCGTGATAATGTAAACAATTTTGAAGCGAAATAGCTTCGAGTGCTTGGTTTCAAGATTGAACAGTAAAAGTAAACTCTATATCATCGAGGGTCTAAGCAAGCCGGTGGTTTTCAAAATATGCCATACGTTGTACTCTTAAGGTATGAGGACTATTTCGCAAAGCAAAATGCGAGGCGATCTTATTCTTGAATGTAAAGTCCTAATTAAGGTTTCACACCACTTGGATAAAATATTCCAAATTTGAGCTCACATCAACATCCATATTAAGCACACTCAACCTGCCGAGTTAGAAGACTCCACTAGTTCCGCTATATTCGAATCTAAATTTGATTATTTCATGAGAAATAACCCTGATATTGCCCTCATCTATTTACAAATCATTTCTCTTACTTAACCCAGTCATAAGGACCGATTCAAATTATTTATACGAGTATATCTTTGTACCTGTAAATCGGTCCTGTGTTTATTGTCAGGTTCAACCCTAAACTCCATATTCGTGTGTGGGAGTTCCGCCAAATGCTTTTCCGCGCGGATTTACAGCAATTCCCATGACGAAGAGGTTTTTCGTTAGCACTAGTCAGTATTTCAAGATTCAAGGTCACCCAAACCCAAGAGATGTTGCCGGACAATCTCAACCTAATTGTATGCAATTAAAGTCTCAGAATGTTACACTAGTATGGCATTAAACTATTGTCTGTTTCTACTCAGCGAAATTATGGAGCAGTTTAATATATAAAATTAAAACTAGTTCTGGATCGTCGTTTGGCCCAAATACACCGCGTGAATCTATGTTTGAACAAATGGGTTCTTTGTGGAAGGGGGCTGGTGATCAATAGCACAGCTTTAACCTAACAATGACATCGAAGTTTAGAGTTGGACAATTATTTCAAAAAGAATTGAAGTTTCCTTCTTTGCATTTATTTCCATCACACACCCTACGACAGGTTTCGTGGTTTGCACTCATCAGGTAAGGGCACTGCGATCAGGATCCGTTTGCCTTGAAACAATAGAGGAAGTTGCTTTTGAATAGATACACATTGTTATATCCCGAACAGGATAAAAAAGGCTCAACGCGCACAACAGAACTCTATTGAACAAAGTGACCTGATTTGAACAAGTTTGCGATCACTATTAACGGACCAATGAGAGTAGAGTTGTAAGCGCATTTCAATCGATACACTGTACGCGCGTGTGGGTGCATGACCGCACACACAGTAGATATGCTGCCTGTAACATCTCCCTCCTTGAGAAAATTATTGATATGATTTTAGCGTAGGATTGACATTTAGGTATTGTACAGGCCTGCGATTCCGGTTGGAGCGTCTCTGTGGTAAAGCCTGTTGCTGCATATCTGATGTGTTCTGCTCCTTTGGCTTTGGGTTTTCCGTTGGAATTTCGAAAGTATCCAACAAGATATCAAGTGGCAGTTGCCTCTTTGCGTTTCGTATTCCATAATCTTCTATTGTTCGAGGTCTAATATGGTTCACGTGTCGAATGTGTTTTCGTGAGCCATACTGCAACTCATACGTCACTGTGCCCAGACGACGTCCTATGATTCCTGGAATCCATTTCTCTCTCGTTCCGTGAAAGGACCTGACATATACTCGATCACCTGGTTTATAGGATCTTCCATTAGGCTTTTCACCTGTATGCAGTCCGAAGTTTGCCTGTTTTTTATGTTCTGGGATTTTTGGTAGCATGGCGCTGTGTATTGTTCTTAGTGGGCGGCCCAAAAAGATTTCGGCTGGTGATTGTTTTCCTGGTAGCGATAGGTTTGGAGTTGTACGATACGCAAACAGAAAGGTTTGCAGTTGTTCATTCCGCGTTCCTTCTCCTTCTAGCTTCACGAGTGCTCGTTTGAAAGTATCTACAAAACGTTCAGCCTGCCCATTGGATTGTGGATAATAAATGGGCGAATGCATGTGATTGATCGTGAGGGAAGCACAAAAATCGGTGAACTCAGATGAGGTAAACTGTGGTCCATTGTCAGTGACTATCTTTTCGGGAATGCCAAATTGAGAAAATAGGCTTTCGAAGATCGATATTGTAGAACTTGTCGTGATTCTATTCATGGCATGAATTTCGGGCCATTTTGAATAGGCGTCAACAATGACCAAATAGTGTATCCCATTCAAGGGTCCTGCAAAGTCTGCATGAATACGTTTCCATGGTCCCGATGGAACAGGCCAGGGCTGTGGTTCACATTTCGGAGGTAATTTGGCTGCCTCAGCACAACTGTAGCATGAGCGCACCATGTTTTCGATATCACGGTTCATGAAGGGCCAAAAGGCATAGTTCCGGCTAAGCGCTTTTATCCGACTGATACCAGGATGACCCTGATGTAATTGTCGTAGAACAAGATGTTGTAGAGCTTTAGGAATGACTACTCGATCGTGGAACATAAGACAGCCATCAACGATGGATAGTGCGAATTGGCGAGTAGATAACTGCTTGAGATATGGATCAGTGATTTTCTCAGTCCAGCCGTTTTGTTGGAATTGCATAACTTGTTGTAGTGTTTGATCGTTTGCGGTTGCCTTGCGAACTGTTGCTGCCGTTATTGGAAGATGTCTGACGCTTGCGTTGAAAACATGGTACATCGGGTCTGCTGAAACAGAAGACACTACGAAGTCTTCATTTTGGGATCGAGAACCAATGTCCGCAATGAGCCTTGAGAGTGCATCAGCGTGACCAAAGTTGCTGGTACACTTGTATTGGAGGTCAAAATCATAAGACAATAATTGTGTTGCCCAGCGTTGTAGTCTATTTGCTGTATGTACAGGTATTCCCTTCTTCGCACCAAATATTGCCAACAGTGGCTTATGATCTGTGAATAAGGTAAACTTTCGTCCGTGAATCATTTTATGGAACTTGTTAACGGCAAAGACGAGGGCCAACCCTTCTTTCTCGATCTGACTGTAGTTCCTTTCATCAACTGTTAATGTTCTGGATACGTGCATGACGGCTTTTTGTTTGCCATCAGGATATTTATGCAACAGTACGGCGCCGATTCCATTCTGTGATGCATCTGCTGCAACGATCATGGGTAGCTTTGGATCGTAGTGTGTTAGCAGTAGATCAGACGACAAGATATCCTTTATTCTGTTGAAAGAGCGCTGACATTCATTTGACCAAGACCATTTGCTTTTCTTTGTTAATAGATAATTAAGTGGTGCTCGAAGTTCGTGCATTTTTGGTACGAAGTTATGATAATAATTTACCAGGCCAAGGAAAGACTACAATGTCGCCACGTTGTGAGGCGGTGGCATGTCTCTGATCGCCTTGATTTTGTCTGGATCAGGTCGTCTACCTTCGTGATTAATTATTGATCCCAAGTAGGTTATAGTGTCTGTCATTAGAGTGCATTTTTCTGGCCTGACACGGAAACCGTACTCCTCTATGATTGTGAAAAGTTGATTTAAGTGATCATAATGTTCTACGCGACTCTGGCTAGATACGATGATATCATCCATATAGGCTTTAGCAAAGGATAATCCGGACAGCATGGTGTCCATTATTTGCTGAAAGATTGCCGGAGCGCATTTGACACCGAAAGGCAGACGATTATAACGATACAACCTCTTGTGTGTGTTGATGGTTAGCAGCTCTTTCGATTTCTCACAAACTGGAACTTGCAGGTATGCATCAGAGAGGTCAATCTTTGAAAATATTTTCCCACCATTCAACTGCGAGAATAGATCCTCTGGGGTCGGTAATGGATATTGGTGTGTCTCCAGTGAGCCATTTAGCCCGGTGGAAAAATCTGCGCAAAGCCTCAGTGTTCCGTTTCGTTTTCTCACTGCCACAATTGGTGCAGCCCATGATGAATATGTCACTGGACTCAAGACACCTTCCTTGACTAAGCGTTCCAACTCTTTCTCCACAGCCTCCAACGCAGAATAAGGTACTGGTCTCTTTGGACGAAAAACTGGACGTGTTCCCGGTTGTAAGTATAAGACTGCATTAGCTTTCTTGCAGAGGCCCAATCCTTCACAAAATACATTTGGATATTTCGACTGAAAATGACACATAAGTTCTTCGGCGCTTTTAAGCTTCACTGGATTTATAGTGTACACATTTTCGTCGGTGGCATGATTAACTTCAACATAGTCATCGCAAACACTATTGAATGGTACATCCCATAAATTGAACTCTCCTATCCAGTCAATGCCCAAAAGATTTAGCTTGTCGTTAGCTGATACATAGCATGTGCTGAGTAGATTTTGATCACGGAACTTGACCTTGCATTTCAACTCACCAAGAAAATGTATATCTCCACCAGAAGCATTCTTAGCGATTCGAGCTGTTGGGATCATTGGTGGTTTTCCGATTACAATCCAAGTCTGACGGGAAATGATGGTTATATCCGAGGCACTGTCGATTTGCAATCTCACTGGGTTGTCATTAATCTCAAGAGTGATGAATTTGCGCAGACTCTGGAATTGAGCACAATTTGTGGCAAAAACAACATTTGAGGTGCGTTTGAATCGCGAAGTTTGATTTTGGCGACAAAATTTTGCCAGGTGGCCTGTACGTCCGCATTTATAACAAGAAATTTCACGATAAGGACAAAAACGAACAAAATGTCATTGTCCGCAGTTCCAACAAGCTGAAGGTGGTCTACGTGTTTGATCAGAAAGTTTTGGACTAGGGCTGTGCTGGGATGCTCTTGTGATTCGATCAACTGTAGCTATTTCATTCGAGGACGATGACTGGATCATTTCTGAATCACGTTTCAAGTTTATCAATCTCAAGTATTCAGCTGTTAGATCCTGTATGGATATTTCTGGAGTAGAATCAAGTTTGGCCAGTAAACGTGTCCTCAATTCAGCATCATCGGGTGAGGTCAATCCGGCAACAAATATCAGAGCCTTGAACTGTGTTGATGTTAATTCGTTCAGTTGAAAGTGCTCACATTCCTGGTTTACACGACCGGCATAGGTGACGATATCTTTACTGGAATACTTCGACAATTTCAGGCAATTATATCGTAAGTTGAATATGGATGTTCGCTCTCCAAAAATCAATTTTAACTTGGACACTGTGTCAGACAAATTAAAGTCTCTTGAATGGTTTGGCAAGATGTAATTACAATACTGGCTGTGTTCTGAGGCACCAAGTTTTTGCATCAAAATGCGTACTTTAATTTGCTCATCCAAAGCACCGCCGTCCACAAGAAATATGTCTTCATACCGATGATACCAAGCACTGAAAGTGGCGCCGTTGTCTGGATCATAATGGAATTCTTGGATGTTATGTGCAATTGAGTCTTTTAACTGATGAGTGGCGCCCACCGGGAATTGCGAAGTAGCCAGGTTTTTCAACTGATTTGTTAATGATTCGATCATCTTTGTTGTGGCTTGTTGTTGTTGAAATATCTGTTGTTGTTGTTGTTGCTTCAAAAACTCCATCAACATGGGGTCCATAATTCCCGTCGCCAATTGTTATATCCCGAACAGGATAAAAAAAGGCTCAACGCGCACAACAGAACTCTATTGAACAAAGTGACATGATTTGAACAAGTTTGCGATCAATATTAACGGACCAATGAGAGTAGAGTTGTAAGCGGATTTCAATCGATACACTGTACGCGCGTGTGGGTGCATGACCGCACACACAGTAG
>JACCGJ010003130.1:0-30836 GCA_013407085.1 Atriophallophorus winterbourni
TTTGTCCCTTGTGTGGATGACTCAGGTTTTATTACCGTACTCTAAAGCATTTCGTATGCACGCACTATATAACATCATCATTGTGTCTCACGGTAAATTTGTGGATGCTCAAGATACGAGGTATCATTTGATACAAAATGGCAGCTGCTCTAAAAAACTTTTTATCAAATTTCTTGTCGGTTTATCAGTAAATGTTGCTAACTAACCGGAAAATGTTTTTGAAGTTTTGTTTTTTGGATGTTGACAAAACTGTATCTGAACCACTATATTACATTTTTCGTAAATTACATCGCAGTTACTGAAGTTACTTCAAAGTACCTTGGAGACGTCTTCGTGGGTGAGACAGAGCTGCAGTTCAACAGAAAACTTTCTGATTTGCGGAAGGGCTTATCGAATACCGATCACTTATCAATCCACGTTGATAAGATTGGCTCGAACTCGGGTTTGACTGGAGGTTCAGAGGATACTGCCTTCGCATGTGAAAATGTGAGACATTTTCTATAGCCTAACAGAACCTAACAAGAATGTATGAACGATTGATTCTTATTTATATTTAAAGCCGTTCATTAATGTTTTCAAAACTACGCTTCATACATTTCCGTTGGTCAGCCAATCTTGAGGTGTGGATGTACAAATTGCGCTCGCATACTCTTTTGGTTCTTTTTCCTCGCACTGTTGTCGGTTCTAGACGGTTGTTTTGGCATTGAACTTGTCTCAACTTCCTCATTCGGAATTTACTGATTTCAATTTCAAGAAACGTGAATTTCGAAAATCACAATTTCCCGGTTTCAACCAAACGTAACCTACGGACGCAACATTGCTCCATATACAGAATAACGCAACAACTGAAATACCCTCAGGAAGATCTCGTCATCTTGCATATGCAGACAATTTTTTTCATATATTTGGCTCAAAACTCACACAACTACACCGATTTATGTAAAAGAGTAAGCCTCTTAGTATCCGTTGGACGCACTGAATCGCATGCGTTTGTTTTTTCACGCTACCGGCAGCCATCGAGCGATAACGACCACTTATGATAGTTTATAGACTCGCTCTCGCAACATTATCACCATGATCGATAACGTGAACTTACGTGTATCTGACACCAAATCTTGTGAAAAGTACAAGCTTTGTCAAAAGTTGTTAACTCCCAGATTGCTTCAAGTTAAATGATACTTGTGTTCGATTCCTATTCATGCGAAATGTGACAAATCTTTATCATCCGAATAAGGGACTTTATGTAATCACGACAAATTTCCAGGCATCTTTCATATATGTCATTCATGCAGAGTAAAAGTATCCAGTGATTAATCAAGTGTTAAAAACTCAGATTCGATCATGGAAAAGCTTATGTTCCCTCCAGATGAGAACCTTAAACAGATGGAAAATATTTTAGTGTCTTTTCAACCATTTGCTTGTCAGAGTGCGCAGAAGCCAGTTCAAAACACAGTCCTTAACCGTATGTTTCACAAGGAAGTCGTAACTAACGCGGAAACACAGCTTGCTCCAGAAATCAATCAGAGTCTCTTCCGAAGACTCGGTACACTATGCAGAAAATATTTTGCTGTCCTCACCTCTCTTAGTTCCACACAAAACCGCTGTATGAATTTTTTACGGTGTTCCGTAATTAGAACGACAAAATTCGTCCTAATCAACTTAAACTAGAAAAAGGGGCTATAAATCGTTGAGGTGTTATCGTTCATGGTGTAACCAGTTCAAACAAATTTAATCTGATATGCAACTAAAACTCGACTGCAGTAAATGGAGATTTTTACGAAATAATATCAGGTAAAAACAATATAATAACGAATCATGTAATGCGCCTTGAGCCAAATAAGAAATCTCAACAGCCACTTTCTCTCAATATCATTGCGCACAGACAAAATGCAGGACATTATACTCGAGGCGCTGTGCCAATGCTAAAAATCTACACCTATTCAAATTCGTATTCGATCTTTAAACTACATGAAGCGCACGAACATGAATGTTCCCCAAATGATTCCGCCGACCAGTTAAATACATACACCCGAGGCAAAACGCATGAAGCAGTCGTCCAATTCTGGGTCGGAGAATCCACTGCTATATGTTCTTCGTCTGCCCCACAAATAAAATCTCTGAGATGCTGTAACACCAATTGTGAGTGCATTCTAGGCAAGTTTACTGAACTTTAGTCACGTCCGACGGAACGTCTTTGGATTTGATTGCAATGACAGAAACCTAGTTGTGTAATTCTATACATGACTCTGAACTCAACATCCGACATATGATGATTTACAGAAATGATTGAGCAACAAAAGGTGACGATGTCCACCTCTACTTATATGAAAGTATCAATCGTCCTATACTTTTCTTCACTGAGGTATATGTCCCAGATACATTGTTGTGCTCTATAGACCTGCCTGATAACCATAAGTGCCATTTAGCATTGATTGATCGCCCTTCTTTTTTATTATCTACAGCTCTAACTGTTCTGTTTTATGTAAAATATTTCAAATTAAAGCTCTTTTACTCAAATTCGCTCCTGTTCTGTGATGTTAATATAACGACACTCGCCACACTGACTCTTTCAATAGCTTCCTTCAGGAAATAATGACATGCACCACACTGTGGAACCACGTAAAACAAACAGCGCGATTTCGATCTGAACAAAACCCCATCTACTCTAGACCTCATACTCACACACGAAGAATTAATGATCAAAACTGTTCTTTATACATCTCTACTCGGATTGAGTGATCATGTTATCTTAACCTACATAATCGCGCTAGATTCAACTCTTGGAACGGTCGACTGGTAGGCATGCATCTTTGATACTGCAACATTGAAAATCAGAAGCCATCTGCAATTATATGCATTGGATCAGTCTCACACATTAAACAAATAAATATAGTTTATTTGTCATTGGAGCTTGTGAAAAATAAATAGATACCCGCTCCAATGCGCATCCAAGATGATTTAACACAACTGATATAAAACTTTTCCTCAATGCAGCCAACATCAGGGAATTTGCATTCGATTTTAGTAATGTTCTCTAAATTTCACAAACGGTTTGAAACAGTTGATCTCATGCATAATTTCTCGCAGGATTATGGGAACAATACTTTGGGCAATTGGTGCGTTGACATCTGGCAAGTCGATAAAGAAGCCGGTGACGTGAAGATTGTTTGCGGGCAGTCGTCACTCTCCGCACACGCGGATGCGAAATTCACGCTGGGGAAAACAGATTGTCAGAATGATAAATTCTGGTGGAACGGGCCTTTGGAACCGGACACTCATTATCGGTATGTGATTCGTATCACATTGGCAAAAAAACACGTCGGCAACATATCTTCCAATTACAATGAACTTTTGATATTCTGAAACATAATGGAATGTTTCCAACCAATCTGGTTACCATTAGAATGACAGGAAAAGTTCGTAATTAAACAGCCAGCCAGCCTGCTAGCGGCTTCACATCGTTCCAGTTTCTGCAAGAGAATACTGTGTTTTACGCAGTCAAATAATATCGACATAACGAGGTAACATACATGGATGTTTTTGCCAACATATACTGCTTGAGTCTAATCGTTAAGTGTAAACTGAAGGTTAGTTAGACAGGAGCGCTTCTTTCTAAAACCGCCTTGTCCTCCCGAAAATAGCTTATTTGTTCAAGTTATTTGCTGAGTTTGTTAGCCACGATGATTGACTAGGCTATATTGTATTTTTCGAATCGAACTTGAACGTTTGGAAAATTGACTCGCTTATTCTTACTCTGAAATTAAATTAACATCAAAACTAGCTTCATTTAGTTCAAACTTGTTAAAAAACAACCTACCATTTTAACTTCAATTTGTTAAAGAGTTCGTCTCGTTGCTGGATTGAAGAAGTTTATTGGGGCTGAGAAAATCTACAAAACAAGAGTTCTCGGTGAGTCATCATTGTGATCTTTTAAACTTTTTTTTTAATTCTGGGAAGGCAGTGTTAGGATAATCTGTAAACGTTTCGCTGTGATAATTTTAGAAATGCGATTTAAAATATTCTCCAGGTGTTTTCACGAACTCTTTCGGGTTTCTTTTTTCCTCAAACTACGGAATCAACATTGGTGAATGAAACATGTAGAACATATCTGATAGTTGATTTTACATGGTTTGGAAAGCTTATAAACAAAAGCTGGTCCTTTACGTGTTAATCCAAGCGTACAAACTTGTAATTTGCCTAGTCATATTACATTGAGATTTAAAAGGCGTAATAATTCTGAAAAACATTTTGTTAAAACAATCGGAGCTGCGAACCTGCTCACATCCATTCGTGAAATGATTTGATCAGATTGGCATAATACATAAACAAAGAGCGCATTTGGTGTTTAAAAGCAACAATTGACTCGGTCAACTATTACAGGTATTAGACGGAATAACTCGTAGTAGTAAGAGGCTATTTTGTTTCACAATAAATCTTTCTATCAAACCTATTTTCAACAAATTCGATAATCCGTAACTCTGGTTCAATCCAATGTGAATTAAGTACGTGAAATTGTGCAAAAATTAAACATCAGCATCGTCATTCGAGCACCATGACAAATAGGCGAAACCGATAAAATAGAACGAAAGATCATCTCTGACTTCAAATACGGTGGGGTTCCGTTTCAGAACTTACTATCAAACGGAAAGATTGCAAGAAAAATACGAAAGTTTTTAGTCAATAACTATATTTACTGCATTCCAGCAACCAATGTGTAGATCCAGTTTGTAATTAATATTTTTAACGAACGCAGAGAATGTAACTGTGGCCAATTTCATGGATAACGTGAAGATAGAAGAAAATCAGTTACTATTCATGACGAGTCTTCGGGACTTGCGTGCCGAATTGCTAAATGAAGATCTTGCCGTACACGTGGAAAAAATGAATGACACATTTGCGAAGAGTTCTTACGCGATAACTCAAGACCCAATATGTCGGAATGTAAGTCCGCAAAGATTGAATGGGAACGTTTGCGTTATGTTAATAAAGTTTGTGTATCCAATCATTCTTATCAAGCGCTACAGCTGTGAACCTTCGTTTTCCTTCAGATTTGTAACAACTCCAGATAAATTGTTAGCTTTATTCCCGCCTTTATCCATTGCATTAAAACCTCTAACAAATTCTTGCAATATTTTAAGACCAATACTGTTTCGACCTATTTTTCTAATTCATCAGAACATGAATATAATTTACCAGGTTCAACATACATAATTTTCAGCAGGTAGTGTCATGTGTGATAAGTTTATTCATATATTAACACCGTGTTAAACTATCGCAATGAAGTTACCGAGAATTGCTTGTGAATTCCCGCAATAAATCTGACGATTGATGAGGCTTTAAATTGTAATTTATGTACCAAAGATTGATAAGTGAATTAGCATAGCAGTCATCATCTTATAATCAACACATTTTGATTGTTAAAACAAATTCAAGGCACGTGCGTGTGTAGAAAATGCCTTATTGTACGACAGTTTAGTCTGGGCAATCCGCGCTAGACATAAACGGAACCCGGATGACTTTCATTTAATAGGCATCTTCTGTATATTGAACATAGTGTAATTGGAAACATTAACGAATGCTGCGGTGCTTTCCAATGCTGGTGTGCTGTGCAGGTTTACTCAACTTTGAGAGTGGCGACTACGCTAGCTGAGTCATGTGTACAGAATTAAAACTTTGTCGTATTCCCAAAGATCAATTCTATAGTGATTTGAATTCAATAAGTCAAACTTTGAGAACCTAATGCATACAGTACATAGTCGTTTGAAATAGGAGACCTTATAGCTCTTCATATTTATACTACGATTTGGAAAGAACCTGCACTTGATTACTTACTTTGGAGACATTTGTGAAACGTCATGTTTGAATTGAAAAGGGAGGGATACTGATCTCACCTGAGAATATATTATTACTCTGTCAGCGCTCAACTGACATTTTTTCAGCTGAATACTGTATATCGGTGTGACATTCACTAGATATATTGTTCCTTCCACATCAAGCTTCTTAGTAAATCTAAAAGTTGAGGAGGATGGATCCATCATGCGCTTGTTATATACGTTCGTGATTTTCATATTTATCATATAGAGTCCCAATCAATGCGAAACCGATGTAGCACTGTGTACAGAACGCGTGCACGCTCTGTGTTCAAATTCGGTGCGTTTACATATTTTAGGGAATGTGCTTAACCTAGATAAATATGGTGAATGAAGATGAAGCAAAAGCTGTCCAGTAGGTGACTTTCTGTGAAATGTTTCGTTTTGTTAAAAACAGTCGGAGGTAACCACCAGTGGACGAGTGAATAACTAAGGGAAGTTCAAACTGCGACAGGAATTAAGTCATGGACGTTTATTGCCCACATAAGGCCATGCGCTCATTGTTTGCTCGAAGAGACAGATCTTTGTAATAAAAGGAAAGAACCTGATTCTAGTTACAAGAGAAGCGTCGTTTATTTTAAAATATAAATCCTCTTAGCTTCCTCAGATCGGAAACACCACGGTCATGTTTGCAAACTTATTCAAGGCCAACTTAGATAACATGCAATATGGTTACGTTCAGTACACAAAACATGTCATCAAATAAGTTCAAAACGGACACCTTTTATTTTCAGAATTATGTAGACCAACGTTCGAAGAGATGGTGTGTTCTAATCTGGCAAGCGCAGAGCGGATCAAACGATGTGATGTATTCTTGTGGAAAGCAGAATCTGACAGACAAAACAATGGTGACGTTCACGCTTGGGAAATCCGAGTGTACCGATGAAGACAATTTTTGGCGGAATGGTCCTTTGGAAGCTGGAGCATTGTACCAGTAATCTCTTGTTTTGATTGAAAGATAATTTTCAACTCGAGATAAATAATGCTCTATGGTATAAGTGCAGCCTTGCATCATAAGTAACTGGACGGTTTACACATAGGCTTTGCATCAAGACGGCTTTGAGGTCAAATCAGGATTCGGACATGGATATTCACTGCTAATTGTTTCTAATGCGAACGATAATCTGGGCCCAGTGCTTATTTTAATGGACCGCCCTATGAAATTTGAAGCAAAACAGTACTGATTGTCTGTCTGTAATTTAGAATAATCAAAATTGTTTCATTTAAAATTATATATCTTACGGAAGTGACCCCAACGTAAGTTAATCAGAATTCTACACAGGAAGTTGAATTGTTTCAACAGAAAATGCCTTCTAAATGTATTCAGTGACAAATAGATTTTCAACGAATCACGCATTGCTAAGTTTGGTTGTTGGTATTGAATAACATGGACTTCGACATTCACACGTAGATGATCATCACTAAACAAGAATTCGTTCAGATTGTTTCAGAAAGAACATATCAATTTTGAATGGTCATTCTGATTATTTAAACCAGCAGAACGTGAATCTCGATATGCGACCGTCACTAAACGCCTGAGTTCAGATAAAACTATAGTTTCCTACTTTATTACCGAAATCGCTTGTTCAATAGTTCGATATGTTCGGAAAATAAGATCACATTTGGGTTGGTAGTCAATTCTTAAACCCTTTCATGCCGATATCAAATTTGCCGCCGTTCGCATCGAAACGAATACCGTTATGAAATGTATTTCGAGGTTATTTGAGACTTTTGAGTCGCGGTACATTTAAACGGTAACTTTCATCAAAATTAGCATTGAAACCTCATCGTTATAACTGAAGCCTGGAATGTTAGCAGTCCAATTATTTTGAACATTATATAAACGAGTATCTTCAGTCCGGGGGCGAAACTCTGCTGAGCTCAAATCTCAGATACCATGAACAAACTTCGAAAATTAACAAATAACTGCATACTACTCAGCTGGTCCTGGTTGTGATTACAACATTCGAATTGTATTCAACATGTTCAACATTCAGACTTCAAGAAGTAATGTTTAGAGCCGTTAAAATAAATATCGTATTATTATTCAGTTATAAAACGGGTTGTTCGTTGGAATTATTGAGCATAAATATATCTAGTTTGTTTCTCAGAATCATTTCACTTTATGATTGTACAACTGTTGACGGTTGATTGACGGTTAGGAGTTTCACAAGAAACAAACCCAGAATTGATTGAAGAACTGACGGCAGTTTCGGTGACAGGTGGGGATGTTCAATGGTGAAGGGTTAACGCTCGTGAAATAAAGTCATTTTGGTACCTTTACTGTACGGCAGTGAAACCTGGACAACCCCCGCAAGACACGAACGGAAGCTGAATGCCTTCCATCTACGGAGCATCCGTCGTATCTTAAACATATCGTGGATGGACAAAGTGACTAATGCTGAAGTGCTTTCAAAAGCTGGTCTACAGAGCATTTTCACTCTATTGCGACAGCGCCGCCTGCGCTGGCTTGGTCATGTCTATAGAATGGAAAATGGTCGTATTCCGAAAGATCTACTCTATGGTGAGTTGCAACTAGGAAGTCGACCATTAGGGAGACCGCACTTGCGGTACAAAGACGTTTGGAAGAGAGAGATGAAAGCTCTTGCCATTGACCCGGCGAATTGGGAAGAACATGCTCTTGACCGCTCACATTGGAGGCACTGTGTAAAGCGTCGTCTGCATGCTGAGGAGGAGCAGATACAGCTCTTGGCGGCTGAACGCAGATCACGCCGCCAACGTGCAACTGACGCAATACAACCGAGTTCTGACTACCGTTGCCAGCGCTGAGGGAGAGATTGTTCCTACCGAATTGGATTGTTTAGTAACTCAAAAAGCTGCAAAACATGAACATTCACCCGTTTGTGATGTACATCCATGGTCGACATCGACCGAAGGAGGCCAACAACAAAAAAGCACTAATGGAAGACATACGTGAGTGGTACACATTATTGACAAGCTCATCAAAAGATTGATGTAACAATTAAAAGCTTCAAAACTGTGTGTGTTTGATGGTTTGTTTTGTGGGATTTATTCAGTATAATTTTTTAAATTTTTATTTTAACTATTGCTATAACAATAAACATTTTCTTTTGTATTACAAGAATTCGATTGGTGTCTGGGATGAGTCGTTTTATTGGATCACCGATGCTTTACCGAATGAAGCCGTACGGTGAGTCACTTGGGTATATTTTTAATTAACAAATTAGTTTTTAAATGTTCAATGCTCGTGACTACTTGTGAGTAAATATTGCTGTTTACCAATACCGCCCTTATAATTGCAATCAAATTTGACATAATACACTAATTAGCTGACTGCAAGTAGGCACAAGCTGAACTCAATTTGAGATTGATTCCCTAGAATGGAAACCTTTTATTCCTAATGGGGCAGCTAACGCAATTTAGCAAAAACCCGTTGAATAATGGCATTTGCGAGTTGTTCGAAGACAGACGTAATATATTCATTTTCTTATAGAGGTTTGCATTTGAGCGACCGATTCAAATATAACAAATCAAGTTAATTCGCATAGGTTATCGTAGGGAAATCTTACGGCAATTTGTGGGGAGTTTGATGGATTCATGTTAAGTTTTGGCGTGTAACCAACGGGAATTGTCTGTTTCGAGAACCAACTAAATGATATCACAAGCTGCAAAACTGTTACTAGATATCAGCAATGTAATGAAAAATGTTCTTGATCGATCGTTGAATAATAATCATGAAGCAAGAAAGCTTGAAAAGAATCGGTGAGAGTTGTTCATGGGTAACATTTCGCTTCTGACTCAGATGCTTCGTACTGACACACTTGTTCTGACGAACCTTCTGAGTCGAAAGTGATACGTTACCAATAAACTACTCTCACCGATTGTAACTAATTATCTTTGTTGGAACGACAACAGTTACTCCCGCTGATTAAAAACTAATTGCTATTCATCCACACTTGCAGGTAGCACTACAATTCCAGCGTTCTTCGATAACATCGCCGTAGATGAAACGCGGATCACCTTTAAGACCAAACTTGTTGATTTACGCACTTCGTTAGTTGACCAAGAACTTGCTATATATGTGGAAAAACTGAATAGTACCTCCATCATGATGAATAACCCGACACCAGTCACGAGGTGCACACATGTAAGTACATTGCTTGAAATGGGGTGCACATCGAAATTTTGATTTTGGCTTCGTAATCTGCTGTGCCCTTAAACCGAATAAGTTACCCAATCATAATAAAGACTTGGACAAGTATCATATTACGAATTGGTTGGTATAAAAGTAAACTATCAATTGTGGAGTGCCTCAATCCACGACATGTCATCATTTTTATATTATCCGATACACGAAGGTTGTTCCCACTTATCTAATAACAGTGAGTTCACATTCAAACATTGTTCACCATATAAACATTTTTATACGACTCACTGAAACTAATCTTTAATTTATCTAATTAATGATTGCCATCAGTCATAAACCGGTAGTGGTGTGTACGTGCGCGTGAAGGTATCAGCACAGAACAGTTGTCTTCCATGGATTTGTTGAGCCGTTTTCACTAAATTCCGTTGTAAGTGTATCGGTGAAAATGGTTTACCAGTGGCTTATAAGACTAATTTCGTTTCTAACTTATGCGATGTTTATAAACAAACCGATAATATTGTAACTGTCTTTCAAATAATAAAGAATTTATGGTCACGAAAGCACAAAGATTCACAATTGACATATCCGAGTTAATATGAGTTCATGAAACATTAATAAGAATAATAATGTATGTCAAGTATTTGAATACGTAGCATAAGTCAGTACACAGGTGTCGTTAAATCGTTTTGCTAAGAAAAAGTGTCCAAATTTCGAATGAATGTTTCGACGTTGGGAGCGATTAAAATATTTACTGGGAGGGCATTCAAAAGTAAACAGACTCGTAAAGAATAAACATATCAGCGATAACTGATACGGTTATGGTAAATTCGTAATGTCGCTGAGTGGTTGCGTGTATGTTTTGACTCATGGTTTTCGAATAAAGTTTTTAAAGGAAGATCTGGTGTTATATAATATTGTGCAGGTTCGTATCTCATCACTCTGAAGGCTCTTTTCAAGGAGAGTGTAGTGTGTCAGTTCTTGAAATCGCTCCTCCTAAGTTAGTAACCTGAAACCACTAACGAGTTTGGTTGCACGATGTTATATTTTATCTAGCAATAGTATAACCCTGCGTTTTCTCGAACGTCGAGTAAGCTGCTTGATCTCTACCGTTTGGTGTTTGTTGTCTTTCGCACAAAATTACTTCGGCGTCAATGGGGTGGTATGGGTTCTACTATGCTCGGAGAAAATACAAACTTAGTAGGGCATATTTCCGTGTTCTAATAGGACTTCTTTGCTACTGTCATTGATTATAATGACACTAGAAACATGCGTCGTAATTCACGTGATTTAAGATTATTCCATCCGAACACATCATAGGTAATTCGACACTGGGCTCTGTTTATAATCAATTATCAGAACAATTCATAATGAGCATATCAATTTTGCATATCGCAGAAATATTATGAGAACAGATTCCAGTCGTGGTGCGTTTACATCTGGCAAGCAAAGAAAAGAAACGCTGACTTGATGCATTCTTGTGGAAATGTCAGTCTTGCAAATAGCACCGAGGCGGTATTCACACTGGGAAGTAATGAATGTGGAAACAATGAATATTGGTCAAATGGGCCCCTGGAATCTGGTAGCTATTATCGGTAAGTCGATGATATATGCGGCGGCAGCATTTTTCATACCCCGCATTATGTTCTTCTTATTAATGGTATAATCAGCTTTCTATTGCTATAGTAGTACCGTTACTAATATCCTCAAACGTCTTATGGCATATATATATATATATATATATATATATAAGTATAAATAAAATCAGAATCAATGGTACGATGATAGCTTATTAATAGTATTCACCACAAGTGTCCCCGCCTTAGCAATATCCACCATCTTCGCATATAGGCTTTTGCCATACTTATTAATAACTATTCTCAACGCCTCCAAATTGTCTAGATCAACGCTGTAGCATGTATGTAATAAGTATTTTGCTAACGCTGAATTAAGAATAACGAATTGATATTCCTGTGAATTTCGGGGTTGCCTTTAGACACGCTTTCGGTGTCTTTCGATTCTGGCGTAAATTTCATTGTATATGTGCCCTTTGTAAACGTCATAACAATCGATAAATTTGATTCAGTTATTGCTGTTTGTTACGATTGATAACGTTGTCACATTATTACGGTTATTATCAAATAAATCTTTTCTTTAGTTTGAAAACTTTGCTCAAAACATGATTTTACCAATTGCATTCAATTCACAATATAATTCCGTTCTAATACCGAATTAAAGACTTTGGCAACGTCAGAGGATAAACGCCGTCAATAACACTCTCACACTTTCTTTGACCAGGTTTTTATCGTTCAATAGAGAATAATTGATTGTATTAAAAGACAACACAATACCTTCAAAACTAATTATACATGGTGTCCAAATTTCGGTGAATATTCAGGATTTTGTGAAAATCTTTAGACATACAATGTATTTGAATTCTACTGCCATGATGGATATTTACTATTGAATAATTATTATTTTCACAATCTGCAGGCTTCAACTCATGTCTGGCTTATATAGTCCATTGGGACAACCATGGATCACAAGAACGAAGATATACAGTCAGTTGAATTGTTCCCGGAATTATTTGTTTTCGATTAGAGTTACTCAATTTCATTTATACGATATATTTACTAAATTACGCGACGGCTCGTAAATTGAGTGGCGATGAATCTTTAAAGTGAATCTGTAAAATGTATGCTTCGAAGTGTTCGTCTCGTCCAGTCGTTCACAGAATCAAACGGAGTTCAAAAAGTGGAATTAGTGTGATCGTTCTCGACAAAACGTTGCTGAGTTTACTTGTACTTGACCGAAGGCATTGGACACTGCTGTATTGCAGCTAAATTGCGCAATTTTTTAATTTGAAAATATTCATTCTAGGCCGAAATGCGTTTGTCAAATGATAGTCGTCTTTCCGTTACTGGTTTTTAAATAAAAAAGCTCAGAGTATCCTCGAAACTTTGCAACGCAGTCTTGATCAAATTAGAGAATAAGTGTCAAACATATCGTACATTTCTACGGACGAAATTTGTAGCGTTGATCAGCAAAACATATTTATAAATATATTTATAAATATGATATCTAAAAGGTTGAGCGAGTTAGCCCCTTTTTTAAGAAGCTAGTACGATAAAGTTGTGCAAACAAGGCGATTACACAGATGTGTATAGGGTCAACCGCATGCATTTATCCAAATGAGGATGTTTGTTGATGACTCAATGTGGTTGGCCGCCTGTGATTAAACAGATTTGTCGTGCAAGCATTATAGAAGAAGAAGAAGAAGATAACTTTATTCGTTGAAACGAATTTTCAGTTAATCAAAATAGGTTAAACACCGAATTTCAATACGAATAAGAGGGACGTCAAAATTTGATGGTAAAATTTGAGACTGCCAGTCACATTTAAAATCAAAACAGCTTCAGTTTCGTCTGCAGGCATTAGACTCAATGATTGTGATGGATGTTGGTAAAAAGTCATGCTGCACGATTTTTGAACTCACTTGTATGAGTTTTCTCTCGCATTTTTCTGACCGGCGCAGCAAACTCCCCATCCTTTAAAATAAAAAATATTTCGCAGCATTTAAAGCGTGCGGGGCATCAGTTCAGTTCAGTTCAGTTCAGTTTGCACAGGACGATATGTGGCAGTCGCCAATCGAGCGTCCAGATTTCTTCCGGTGGTATGCCAAAAAGAGCGCCCACCACTTCAAACAAAAATAGGTTCACAGATTTCTTCTGGTAGGATGGTTACCTGGAATGTAGAGCAAAAACTCCCCTCACCAAAGGTGAGGAGACATTAATGCATTTCAAAGACCAGGTACATACAATATCATTACTCAATTAGGGGCAAAATGCAGGAAATAATGAGCTCCATACGGCATCAAGTCTATTCTTGAAACACATTACAGAGTTAGAGTTCACGACATCTTCAGGTAGGCAGTTCCAGTAGCTTACTACTCTTTCACTGAAGAAGTGCTTACGCGCATTAGACCTGACATGTTGTTTGGCCAGTTTCAGAGGGTGACCTCGAGTACCAACATTGGGTGCGAGAACATACATTTCACCTGGTTGAATAGTACTAAAACCGGCCATGATCTTGAAGGTTTCTATCAGATCCCCACGCAGCCGCCTTCTGTTCAGTGAAAAGAGCCCTAGACTTAATAGTCTTTGCTCGTAAGATCTACCTGATTGCCCTTCGATCATACGAGTAGCAAGGCGCTGAACACCCTCAAGCCTTGCAATATCTTTTTCACGATAAGGTGACCAAGCTTGAATGCAGTACTCGAGATGAGGTCTAACGACAGCCTTGTATATCGGTATGAAAACCTCCGGGGACCTGCAGGATAAAACTGATCGAAGGCGAAACAGCGCGCTCCTAGCATGATGTGCAGCTGCTGCACATTGATCAGCCCATTTGAAGTCCGCAGAAATCTCTATACCTAAGTCGCGTACTCTCGGCACCCCAGTTATCACAAGTGTACCATCTGGGCCAGCTACCGCCAGCTTCTTGCCGACTTTCGACAAGAGATAGCTTTTTTAGAAGTTAACTGGTAGATCCCATATAACAGACCACTTGATAACCTTTTCAATATCGTCAATAAAATCACTTTCGTTCGGTGATCCAATAAACTTGACATCATACGCAAAAATGTAGCAGGGACACTTAAGCGCCGCTGCCAAGTCATCGATGAAGATAAGGAAAAGTAGCGGCCCGAGTACAGATCCCTGCGGAACTCCACTTGTAACCCTTACTTTCGGTGAGTACGTACTGCCCACCCTGACACGAAAGTACCTGTTGCTTAAGAAGCCTACTATCCAGTTCCTTAGAGGACCAACGATACCCATATAGCCTAGTTTTGTCGCGAGCAGCCTATGGTTCACTGAGTCGAAAGCCTTGCAGAAGTCCAAGTAGAAAACCTCAACCTGTTGGCCCTTATCCAATTTTCTGGTGACCTCGTTTAGAAAGCCCAAGAGGTTTGTTAGGCACGACTTTCCTTTAAGGAATCCATGTTGAGCAGAATCCAGCAACTTAAACTCAACTAAGTGCCTGCAGATCCGATCTCTGATCAGCCTCTCTAAGATCTTACACAGAATGACAGTAAGGCTTACTGGTCTATAGTTACAGACAGATGAACGACTGCCGCTTTTGTGTATCGGGATAACATCGGCTAACTTCCAATCACTCGGAATAACTCCATGCACCAGCGATGCGTTGAAAAGACGACCCACGCTCTCAGCTAGTACGGGCGCCAAGTTTCTAATAAACTGAGGGTGAATACCGTCTGGGCCTGCAGACTTATGTGGGTTAGTTGCTGCAAGCTGAGTTCTAATCTCCTCATTAGTGAAATATAGTAACTCGAGTGCAGCAATGCCATCCGATTTTACAGAGACTGGTGTGATAGGCGGGTCTATTTGGCGGTCAGTTCTCTGGACTGATTGAAAGTGTTTGAGAAACGCTAAAGCCTTTTCGACATCTGAAACTATATGGGGTCCGTTATCCTGTTGCAGGTTACCGATCCACTCGCGCGTTTTGCCTTTAGATTGGGCATAGCTATAGTAACGCTTTGGGCACTGCTTGATATTGCGTGCCAACCGTGTTTCAAATTCACGTTTCGCTGTGCGTTGCATAGCTACGGCCTTATTCCTCACTGTCTTATACTGTATCCAGGACCGTTGTGTCTGTGAAGTCTTATAGCTTTTCCAGGCTCGATCCCTGAATTTAATCACCCGGCGCATCGCAGGTGTGAACCACATTGGCTTGTTGCGCCGCTTGACAGGAACCAACGGAGCAAACTTATCTTGCAAGCTCGAGAGACCGCAATGGAGAAGCTGCCAATTAGCAGCCACATCTTCACCTGTGTATTGCGACAGGATCGTTTTAGCTTCTTCTGTTACAAGATCCTAATCTACACATTTGAAATCACGCCTCAGTTTAGGAGGAGGTTTGTCATACCTGAGTATTAGCTGAAAGCTTATCATAATGTGATCACTCTTCCCTAGCGGAGGGAGGTATTCTACCTGTCGTACCATTTCACCACTCGAAGAGACTACAAGATCCAGTAACGAAGGTAAGCAACCCTGTCGAAACCTTGTTGGCTCAAGGACATGCTGGCTCATAGCATGCGTGTGAATCCATTCGGTAAAGTCTTCAGACAATTTATCGGTGGAACACTGAGTCGACCATGATATGTGGGGTAAATTGAAATCACCCACTATAAGAACCTGGGACCCCTCGGCGCGCAATAAACTGAGATTATCAAGCAGATCATTCAAATCCTGCAATTTAGCTTGAGGACTCATATAAACGCACGCTATTACCATTGATTGTTTATATGAGTGGATGACGCAGGAGCATAGTTGAACGTTGTGCGTGCTACGCCGAACGCTCGATTCTGTAGTTCGAAAACCAAGCCCAAGAAAAATGGCAACCCCGCCACCATTTGTTTCACTAGGTCTATCGCATCTGACTACATAATATCTGTTACTTATCATCTCGGGGATAGAATCAGTTTCTGATAGCCAGGTTTCCGTCCGTGCTATTGCATGTGGCCGGAGCTCATGTGCCAGAATAGAAAGTTCGGACCACTTATTTCGGATACTACATGAATTTCCGTATAGCACTGTGGCGACGGGACCCAGCAAAACATTTTGACTCAATCCTGCTTGTTCCTCGGGCGTAGTACCCGAGGAGACAGCACGTTTTTTGGCGTGCTATTCTGGATGGATGAATAAACCTCTACCTCTTGAAGTACCGTTGTATTCTGAAGGTTACAAACCATCAGCTGCGGAATTGCGGGGTAAGTACTATGAACGACGTTCAGATCCAAAGAACCCTCCGTAGTTTCTGCATCTGATACTGCCATATCTTTTTCCGAAGGACATGGCAAGCTGCCACTCGGCATTTCATGCCAAAGATCACTCTTCTTTGTAGATCCGTTGTTGTCGTCGGGCACAACAACGTGTTTACCTTTGGTGATTCTGTCCAGACTATTATAACCTGCTAGGAATTTATCACGATCGTTCTGTGAGATAAATTCAACTAAGAGAGGCCTTGGACTTATGCCCGTCGCACCTTTGGTGCCCTTCCACACTCCTACACGATGAACGCGCCTGATCGCTGTGTCTGGACGCATTTCAACATTTCGGAGCAGATTTCTTATGCACGTCCGATCCAGTGATCTACGTGCTTTAGCCTCGCGTATGTAGGGTTCATCCTGATTTAGCACCAGGACATTACGAGATTTATCACGAATCCCTAGACGCGCTGATTTGATCATTTCAATGTCCCTGGAGACTTTCTCGAGGCTAGAAACGACAGCAGCAAGTAGGTTTGAATGGGAGGAAGGGAGCCCCCTGGTATTCAAAATCTTTTTCGATTCAGCCTTACTTCGACCTTTACGGTGCTTTGAAGGCGATCCCTCTGCCGTGATAGTATCAGCTACAGCTTGAATCGACTCCCTATCCACTATATTGCTGTTTCGAGGCTTTCTGGAACGAGATTTTTTCTCGTAATAACAATCGAATCTGCCTTCACTGACGGAATAGCTTCTTTGGTGCTATCGCGTGGCTTTTTAGGACGAGAAGTTTTATTCCCCGTAAGATTCGAATTGTTGGTCCTCGTTGTGCTCTCCCTCACAACTTCAGCATAAGATTTTTTACGGTTAGGCTGTTTTGGAGTGACAGGTTGCCCGGGAGAAGCGATTTTGGGTTTTTCTGAGAATGCCTTTTTCGCGGCCGATTGGCACTCGCTGCACATCCATTGAAGCCAACGATGCGCTACATACACCTTATAATGCTCGGGATGTATTCCCAAACATTTCGGATGAGCCCATCTCTTGCAAGTATGGCACTCAATACCCTTAGCTACCTTTCGGTGACATGAATTCTTCACGCAACTAGCATTAATCATTGTATAATCAATAATGGAATAATGAGCCAGAAAATAATTTCAGAGAGCGTAATAGAGAGCACGTCAAATTTGAACGTACCGCCAAGTTCAAGTTCAAGTTCAGTTCAGTTCAGTTCAGTTCAGTTAAGCTTGCACAGGACAGTATGTGGCTAACGAGCCAATCGAGCGTCCAGAATTTCTTTCGGTGAAAAAAACGGCAGAGAAGCAACCACCACTGCCAAAGCGTTTTTTCTTATTGTGATTTGGATATCCTCGACGACCGCGCCGCCAAGGATAAGCCAATCGAGCGTCCAGAATTTCCGTCTGTGGAAAGCTTCAAAGGAGCGCCCACCACTGCCAAAGTTGGTTCATTTTCCTCTGGTATTTTCGTCGTATGCGAAGGTACGTCCGATGTTTTCCAAGCCGTCCTCTGGTCCCAGAATTTGTAGCTGCGACTGAGAAAAACGGAAAGGGTTTCTCTTCACCAAGCCGGTGAGAGGTTAGCTATGGAAAATTGGTGCGTACATTTAAAACATGACATTTAAAACGAAGCATTATATAACAGGATTTTTTTTGTTTTTTTTTAAATTGTGGTCAAGACCATATAATTTTAAAATGAACAAAAAATGGACAATTCTGACGACAGACAACCTGCATATTCACGGGAAAACGTCTGGGAAAAGCCCAAGCCACAAGGCATCTAAACCCCTTTTGAATGCACCTATTAATGTGCAAGCTATTAGTTCCTCAGGCAGCTTGTTCCAGAAGCTTACCACTCTTTCACTGAAAAAGTGTTGCCTAAGATTCAGACGGCTGTGTTTTTTCGCGAGCTTCAATGTATGTCCTCTAGTTGAGGGGTTGATTGCTCGGGAGAACAGGGTTTGACAGCCCTCGTCGCCTAAGCCTTTCAGGATTTTGAAAGTTTCTATGAGGTCACCCCGTAGACGCCGACGCCGAAGGGAGAAGAGACCTAAAGAAATTAGACGTTCTTCGTAGGGTTTCCCAAACATACCTTCAACCATTTTGGTAGCCAGTCGTTGGACTCTTTCTAATAGTAATATGTCCTTTTGAAAGAAGGAGCTCCAGGCTTGCACGCAGTATTCTAAATGCGGCCTGACAATCGCCGTATATAAAGGGATAAACACTTCCGGCGTTCTACATGGCAGAACGGATTTAAGCCTAAAGAGTTCTCCTCTAGCTCGTTGTGCAGCGGTGGCACACTGCGCAGCCCATTTGAAGTCCGCTGTTACGACTATACCCAAATCCTTAATCCTCTGAATAGATTGAAAGTCGATCCTACCGTTATTCGCAGTTACTGTAATTCTGTCGACTGCGGCAGACAACAGATGACATTTACTATAGTTCAGAGGAAGATCCCAATCCTGCGACCATTTAATGACCTTTTCAATATCTCTCAACAAATCACCGTGATCACTGGATCCGGTGAATTTGACATCATCGGCAAACATGTAGCAGGGACATGACAACTGCGATGCGAGATCATCGATGAAGATCAGAAAAAGTATTGGGCCTAATACTGAACCTTGTGGTACCCCACTAGTAACTGTTGCGAATTCAGAGGTAGTATCGCCGACACGGACCTGGAAGGATCTATCACGAAGAAAACTGGTTATCCAGTCGTGAGCTTACCAGATATGCCTTTGGCCGAGAGCTTCATCCCTAGGAACCTGTGACTAACCGAGTCGAACGCCTTACTAAAGTCTAAGTAAAAGACCTCTACCCGTCCGCTTTCATCCAGTGTCTTAGAAACTCGATCATAAAAGCATAAAAGATTTGAGAGACGACCTTCCTTTAAGAAAGCCATGTTGAACCGTGCTTAATGATGAATTGTGCACGAGGTGGCTGCACAATCGATCCCTGATAAGTCTCGCCAAGGTTTTACATAAAACACTAGTCAAGCTTACCGGTCGGAAATTCTTAACTATGTTTGCGCAACCTCCCTTTGGAATGGGTACGACAATGGCTTTCTTCCAGTCATCTGGTAGGATGCTTTTGCAGAACGATTCGTTATATAACTCACATAGAGGCCCTGCTAGTACCGTAGATATTTCCTTTACAATTTTAGGATGCACATCGTCAGGTCCGGCGGATTTATTTCCGTCTAGATTCTTTAGGACACGTGCGACATCATCCGTGCAAAAAACTACTTCGCTTAGTGAGGCACCCATTTCCGTATTAAGAGTTGGTACTGAGTGAATCGCATCCCCGCCATCCATTCTATGTACGCTTCTAAAATAATCCAGCAAAGCTGCTGCCTTTTCGGGGTCAGAATTGGCTTTCTGGCCATTGTCTAATATTAGGGTACATATGTGCTCCCTTGACTTACCCTTAGACTGAACATAACTATAATACTTCTTAGGGTACTTTTTAGCAGACTTCGCCAGGTAAGTTTCGTAGCATCGCTTAAGCTTCCGTTGGAGCTTTACTGTGTTGTTCCTCGAAGCCTTATAGCACGACCAATTTCTATAGGTTGGCAAGGCTGTGTATCTCCGCCAGTGTCTGTCGCGCCTAATAATGTTGCGTCGCACCGCAGGAGTCCACCAAGGTGGCTTGTTCTTTAGCCGTATAGGTCGGAAAGGACAGTAAAGGTCTTGAAGACTTAAAATATTGCGCTTAATAACCGACCATGTACTTTCGATGTCATTGGTTTCAGAGAATCAGCCACATCGTAAAGCGGAAAGCCGCAAAGCATTCCAGTCAACTCGATTTAGATTACGCCTGTATTTGACTGGTCGCTTATGAAAACAGAGAATTGCCTGGAATATTATGGTGACATGGTCACTTTTCCCTAAAGGTGAGTCGTAAGAGAGGTTTTGGACATCTTTAGGACCTTTAGACAAAAGTAGGTCCAGTGTAGATGGTGAATGTCCATCTCTGTACCTAGTTTTCTCACTTACGTGCTGATGAAGCGCACTGGAGTGCATCAAATCGAGATATACCTGGGAAATTCTATCACAGGTTGTCTGAGTGTCCCAGTCAATACCCGGTAAGTTGAAGTCACCTATTAAATAGACTCGTGGGGCAGTTTTGAACAACCTGGTGAGAAGTTCCCTAAGTTCCTGGTCCTCCTCCTCAGAAGCGCCGGGTGCCCTGTATAAGCAGCCTAACGCAAAAGAAAGCTTACCGTCTGTGACGATTGTCGAGACCAGCTGGATGCCGAAGGTGGCCATTTTGATGCCAGAGTCTTGGTATTTAATACCATATTGTAGTAGTATTATAGCTCCTCCTCCGCGTCTACCATCTGGTCTATCCGATCTGATGGCTGTATATGTCGAAAGAAGATCAACTTTAATAATGTCTGCATCGTGAAGCCAGGTCTCTGATATACCTAGGATCCTAGATTTACTATTGGAGGCTTTCTGCATTAATTCCAGCCATTTACTACGCACGCTGCAAGCATTTGTGTATAGTATGCTCACAGCATTTCGATGTACCCCGCCTAATTTCGGACAACCCTCGGGCGCAAAACCCGAGGTATTACCAAGTTTTTTGGTATGTCCAAATTAGTGCTGTGTGGAGAATCTACGTCGCTGGAAGGTTGTGGCGTAGAGGTTCCTAATGCAGGAGCGTTGAGCGCATACGAAGCGAGGCCTTCGTTTGCTGCGTCACAACTTAGCCAAGATTCGTCCCCTATATTTTCTACCAGCACTTGAGCGTTCTTGATTTAAATATCCGCTGTTGTGGAGTTATTCAACCGGCGCTTATCAGGGTTGCTCTTCGGTTTTGCTACTTTGCTACCCGAACGCTGGAACGCAAAATAATTTGCTGAAACTGGGCGGCTATCTGGCACCAATCTATACAAACCATTTGTATTGGTATGTATTTGATCGCCCTTAGAGAGAAACAGGTCTCTGTCTCTCTGATTTCTGAATTCCACCAAGATTGGCCTTGCTTGGTTTCCTTTCTTATACAGACCGATTCTGTGTACCCGAACTATCTGTAGATTGGGCTTAAGGTCTGCCAGACGCAGTAAATTGTGTACGCACTTGCGATCTAAACTGCGTCGTGCTTTAGCCTCCTGTATAAAAGGCTCTTGCTCGTTATGGATCAGAATGTTTCTGGTCCTGGTTTTCAAACTTTTCTCGGGAAAAGTGCCTTTTTTCTGCAACGCTCGCAATTCGCTTCGGATTGAAGCCAATTGCGAGTTAATCGTCGCTAAATTATCGAGACGCGGCTCGGTTTTTTTACTTGTTGGTGAGCGCGGTAACTTTCGAGCTGGCTGGCTCTTTTTCTTACGCTGACTAACAACATTGTTGTTAGTTTTACCCTGACTTTTTTTCGCAGATTTTCGTACATCCGCCGGCGTATGCAAGATTGGTTTGTGCGATGCTGCAACTTGCGCGTAAGATCTTTGTGTTGATTCCTGCAATGTTGCGAGTAATTGGGAAACTTGCTTACGATAAGCCTCCCGTGCAACTTCTTTGCATTCCATGCAGACAAATTCGAACCATGTATGGGCTGCATATATGGTGTACTGGTCTTTTGGTATGCTAGAGCACCTTTGGTGCGCCCAGCGTCTGCATGTACAACACTCAATACCTTTGGCTACATGCTTACCACAACCAGCCTTTAAGCATGGAAAAGTAATTTGAGCCATAATGAAGATATATGAAGTAAATATTTATATCTTAGTAATGCAGGTAATATAGATTGCACTTTCACAGAATCGGCAAAATATCGTAATATTTATTCAGAGCGTGAGAAATACAACCAAGTTGAACGTACCACTACAAATTGGTGAGCACGAACACGCATTTAATTCGATTAACGCAATGAACCATAGAGCAAATAACGAAAACAAGATGGAAGATGATTTTATCAATCAATTCACATTACCAGTCTTCAACGCGACAGAACCACGTCTATGGTTTGCACAAATCGAAGCTCTATTCGAGTTATACCGTGTTCGAACGCAACGCACACGTTACAACCGCGTTGTTGGAATGCTCGCAACCACCATTGCCAGAGAAGTTGCTGATTTAATTTATGATCAACCTGCCACAGATCCTTATGATAAGCTCAAATCTGCGATCATCTCTCGAATTGGTTCCAGCGATGAGCAAAACTTGCGAAAACTCCTATCCAGCTCTGAGCTAGAAGATCGTACACCTTCACAACACTTACGCCATTTGTTACAGTTACAAAGCACACAGAAGGTTGACGGACGAATAATACGACATATCTGGTTCCAGAGTTTGCCAGACGATTTGCGTAAAGTTCTGGTTATCATGAAAAATGACAGTAACCTAGACAAGCTTGCTCAAGTTGCAGATGAAGTCTACGACATCTCTCGTAACACATCAATCTGCACGATCAGCCAACCAATTCCCACTCCTTGCACTTCCTGCGCAGATTTGAACAAGGATATATCTGATTTGAAATCCAAGATCAGCAATTTGACTTCGCAAATACAGCACTTAAACAGAAGTCGAAGCCGTCCTCGTAGTGGAGGGAACCACATGCAGCTTCAAAACGCAAAACCAAAATCAGAGAAGCCGCGAAGCCAGGCAGTAGAAGCTTCAGCTCTGTCTGGCAATAACACCAGCCGCTTATTCTACGTCACTGACGGTTCAACAAAGATGCGTTTTCTGATCGACACGGGAGCCGAACTGAGCGTCATCCCACCCACAAACTCAGAACGCAGAAACCACTCTTCATTGACCCTACAAGCGGCGAACGGTACTCGAATAAGCACATACGGCCAACGATCACTTTCAATCGACCTCGGTCTGCGACGTAACTTTCGATGGATTTTCACTGTTGCCGACGTCAAAACCCCTATCCTGGGAGCCGATTTCCTCTCACACTTTAATCTTTCAGTCAACATGAGTACACGAAAGCTCATTGACAATGTCACAAAGATGAACGTCATCGGCCATTTGTCTAATTCACCCATACAAACTATTCGAGTCCCAATCCCAGATACTGCACCGAATTACGTTCCCCTCATGAAAGAATTTTCGGATATCTTCAAACCATGTACACACGACACCCCTGTGAAACATGACATCAAACACCATATTTCAACCCGTGGACCCCCGGTTTTCAGTAGACCACGCAGACTGGCACCTAACAAACTTGAAGCTGCCAAACGAGAATTTGAGCATATGATGGAACTCGGAATAATCCGTCCATCGAATTCACCTTGGGCCACTCCTCTTCACATGGTCGAAAAGAACAAACCGGACGCCTGGCGTCCATGTGGCGATTATCGTGCTTTAAATCGTGTAACAATCCCAGATCGATATCCGATTCCGCACATACACGACTTTGCACTATCTCTTCACGGAAAATCTGTGTTCTCGAAGTTGGATTTAGTGCGGGCATATCATCAAATTCCTGTAGCTGACGAAGATATTCCCAAAACTGCCATCACCACTCCATTTGGTCTGTTCGAATTTCTCAGGATGCCATTCGGTCTACGCAATGCTGCACAGACCTTCCAGAGATTCATGGACCAAGTTTTCCTCGGTCTATCTTTCGTCTACGTGTACATTGATGATGTCCTAGTCGCAAGTACAAATCCCACTGAACATCTTGAACACCTTCGTGAAGTATTTCAACGTCTATCCCACTACGGCATTGTGGTTAATCCCGATAAATGTCTGTTTGGTGTGAGTTCCATCGAAATCCTTGGACACCGAATTGATAGTTCCGGTATAAAACCGTTACCTCAAAAACTATCAGCTATCCAAGATTATCCATGTCCCAGCTCCATTCGTCAAGTCAGACGTTTTTTGGGTTTGGTCAACTATTATAGACGTTTTATTCCACAATGCGCTATGATTTCACAACCATTGACTGACTTGTTACGTGGAAAGAAACGTCAATTTAAAATGAATGACGAAGCCATCAAATCATTCGAACAACTCAAATCTGCACTAAACAAAGTCACATCACTGACTCATTTATCAACGAACCCCAATGCTCGATTGTCTCTCGCTACAGACGCATCACAAGAAGCAGTCGGCGCGGTCCTTCAACAAGAAGAAGACAATATCACCAAGCCACTCGCTTTCTTTTCTCGTCGTCTTCAACCAGCTCAAACTCGATACAGTACGTTCGGCCGTGAGTTACTGGCTATCTATTATGCGATACGACATTTCAGACATTTGCTTGAAGGCCGTGATTTCACAGTATGGACCGATCACAAGCCCTTAACGTTTGCCCTTTCCGCACCATCGGATCGATATTCGCCTCGAGAAATACGTCACTTGGATTATATTTCGCAATTCACGAGTGACATTCGATATCTTTCCGGCTCGTCAAACACAGTTGCGGATACATTCTCTCGGATTCAGTTAAGTGCTATCGACCTGCCTGGAATCGACTTTGAGCAATTAGCACGTTCGCAGCAAAATGACCCTGTAATAAATCGGTATATTACTTCACAATCGGGTAAAATCCGCCGTATCCCGATACCTAATTCCAATTCTTATCTGGTTTGTGACATGTCTACTGGTAAAGCCCGTCCAATTGTCCCATCAGATTTGAGACGTACTGTATTCGAGCATTTACATGGTTTATCACATCCCGGAATAAAAGCTACTCGAAAGCTGATTAGCTCTCGTTATCTTTGGTCTAATATGCATAAAGACATTCAACTTTGGACCAAGAGTTGCCTCCGATGTCAACAAAGCAAAGTCCAACGTCATACCATCAGTTCCCCTGGTGTATTTCCACCTGTTACGGAGCGCTTTCAGCACGTTCACTTGGATCTCGTCGGTCCATTAGCGGTCTCTAATGGTTGCTCCTATATATTGACCTGCGTCGACCGTTTTACCCGTTGGCCATTGGCTGTAGCCATACCGGATATCACTGCAGAAACGGTTGCGAAAGCTTTCGTTCAACATTGGATCAGCAACTTTGGTGTACCGAACACTATTACCACTGACAGAGGTTCTCAATTCCAGTCAACGCTTTTTCGGGAATTGAATAGAACACTCGGTACAAAGTACATACAGACTACAGCCTATCATCCTTCTTCAAATGGCTTAGTCGAAAGATTTCACCGGCAACTAAAAGCCGCAATCATGAGTCACGGGAATTCAGAACGTTGGTCCGAGTCATTACCTTTGGTGCTTCTTGGTATCCGTACAACCGTGAAAGAAGACCTGGGTTGCTCAGCTGCTGAGATGGTGTACGGGAGTACACTTAACCTACCGGGCGAATTTCTGACATCTTCCGATTCACCAAATGATCTTACAGCTCCACAATATGTCAGTCGCCTTCGCAGCTTCATGAAATCATTACGAGCTATCCCAACTCGCCAACAAGCCCAACCGTTCTATATCCCGGCAGACTTGTCTACCTGCGACTTTGTGTTTGTGCGCGCCGATCATGTACGTCGACCACTTCAACCACCGTATACTGGTCCGTACAAGGTGCTCAGCAGGCATCCTAAGTATTTCGTAATTGACCGGAACGGATCAAGAGAAACTGTCAGTATCGATCGTCTGAAAGTCGCTTACGTAGAACCAACATCGGAAGCGAAAGCAAATACCCGAAACATTACTCCACAGACGTTTACTACTGACCAACACGTCCCTTCGTCTGATTCACCAGAAACCAACCTTACCCCCGATAAACCCCCATTCCGTTCGTGTCTCAAACCACCCGACAGACAAACAAATTCAGGCCGCAAGGTACATTTTCCCCAAAAGTTTGACGATTTTATAACCTAATGTTTTTTTTCGAGCGTCTTTTTCTTGTTCGACGCTCTAGGAGGGGAATCTGTGGTGACGGTTCAAATATTTAATCAATAGTAATCAATAATTTTGTAATTCAAAATTTTTCTTGTTGTTAACCTCACATTAATTACAATACACTCTTTGTCTACACACGGTTTCCGCTCTTCTGTGGTTGTCTGGGAGTCAAAATTGTATGTGGATATAACTGGAATACACGCAGCCTCAGAATCTATTCCTCGCGATCCACTACAACATGTTTTGACATCCCTCGTCGCCTAGGCATTTCAGGATTTCGGAGGTTTCTAATAAGTCACTACGTAGACGCCGACGCCAAAGTGAGAAAGGACTTAAAGAAATTGAACGTTCCTCATAAGGTTTCCTATGCATATTATCAAACATTTTGGCAGCTAGATGTATGAAGGAAGGGCTCCATGCTTGCACACAGTATTCTAAATAAGGCCTGACAATCGCTGTATATAAGGGGATTAACACTTCCAGCGTTTAAACTGTCAGAACAAATTTAAGCTTAAAGAGTTTTACTATGACTCGTCATGCAGCTGATGCACGTTGCGTAACACAATTAACGTCAACTGTTGGACTATACCCAAATCAATAACCCACTGAATAGATTTAACTTCGATCCTACCGCTATTTGAAGTTACTGTTATTTTGTCGACTGCTGCAGACAACAGATGACCTTTACTTCAGTTCAGAGTGATATCCCAATCCTGTGACCATTTAATGACCTTCCAATTTTTCTCAAAAGATGACAGTGATCACGGGATCCGGTGAATTTGAAATCGTCAGAAAACATGTAGCCGGGACATGACAACTGAGATGCCAAATCATCGATGAATATCTGGTAGATTGTTGGGCCTAGTACTAAACCATGAGGGACTCACTGGTAGCTTTCACAAATTCAGAAGTAGAATCGCCTACAGGGTCCTGGAAGGATCTTTCAAGAAGAAAACTGATTATCCAGCTGTGATGCTTACCAGATACTACTTTGACCGCGAGCCTCATCCATGGGAACTTGTGACTCATTGAGTAAAAAGCCCTACTAAATTATAAGTAAAATAACTCTGCCTGTCCGCCTCCATGCAGTGTCCGGCATAGCCTGACTAAAATGTGGAGATGATTCGAGATACACGACCTTCTTTTAGGAAATCCATGTTTAGTTCAGTTCAGTTTGCACAGAACAGTAAGTGGCTAACAAGCCAATCGAGCGTTCTGAATTTCTTTCGATGGAAAGCTGCAGAAAAGCACTCACGAATACCGAAACGTTTTCTTCTTTTTTTCCGTTTAAAATGTTCGACTAACACGACGCTAAGATTATCCGGATTGTATTTAGGGAGCACTGCCTTAACACCGATGCTGGAAAAAGAAAAAGCCGTTTCTTTTCACAAGCACGGTGATAGGTCAGCTGAATTGAAATCGTATATGAAAAACCGGAAAAACACTGAAATTTGCTTTCTTTATGGGATAACGCTGAAAAGATGATCTACCGTATCTTGTATAGCAATTACGGAGAGTATTCAGTAAATAACTTACACCAATCGCGATATAAACCCTACTTAAAACTCAAGACGGAAATTAAGATATAATTTCTTCTGGGAGAATGTTAGACGTTGTCACTTTGAGGCTAAAAAATTGTTTCTTGGGGTCCAGCAAACATAACTTCGTAGCAAGTTTAAGCGAAAGTCCCTGGCTGCCCAGCTCAGGACTTAAGGTAATGAAGTCGTTCATTTGAACGCCTCAAAAACTCTTCAAGATTTCGATGGTTTCTATTAAATCACCTCTTAAACGACGGTTCTAAAGTTAAAAGATGTAGATAATTCAGGCGTACAGCGTACGGTTTGTCTTGCTGACCAAAAATCATGCGAATGCGAGACGCTGTTTGCCTTCTAGTCGAAGGATGTCCTTCCTACAGTGAGGAAACCAAGCCTGAACACGATATTCATGATGCGACCAAACTAACGCCCTGTAAATTGGCAGGAATACCTCAGGTCTTCAGCTTGATAGCACTGATTTCAGCCGAAAAATACCCTGCGTGCACGCCAAGTTGCAGCACAACATTGATTCATCCATTTGAAGTCAACCCTAACCAGTACTCTCAAATCCTTAACACATTGTGCGGTGTTAACTCTGAAAGATTTCCCGACAACTTGACGGAAATCTTTTCACAGTGTGCTGACAAGAATTTGCTCTTATCGAGCTTCAGTGGGAGGTCGTGCTAATATGACAAGTTTATGGCCGCTCAATATCGCACATCACGGTATATTCATCTTTTGATCCGATAAACTTCAAATCATTCAAGAAAATGAAGCATGGGCACTTCAAGGCAGACGACAATCCATTAATTCAAATCATTAATAGAAGAGTACCGATTACCAAACATTGAGTTACCCTACTGATCACGTCAGTTTGATACATAACGTGGATCATACCCGAATTCTTAATTCCATACTGGTAAGGAATGCTTTTATCGATTGCTCAGTGACTACACCTTTATGAAGGGCTCAATCTATGTCTGCGAGGTTGAAGCCAACCAAGAGAAGTACGCTGAAAGCTGAGTGAAACAAAACGATGTGCGTCTCAATCAGCTGTGTAATCCGCTGTTGGGCTGCACTGGGCGTGACGTAGACACAAGCAATTGCGGGGATAACATGTAGCAAGTCTTAATACTCGTAACAACTTAGACGTTTTCACTAGCTAAATTTATACCTGTGCCAATATTGTGTAAACCATACTCCATGAGGAGTGCAATGCCACCGCCTCTCATATCGCCAGATCTATCGCATTTTATGACGAGGTATTGTTTGCTGTTTTTTATTGGCACATCATCAAGCACAGAAAACAATGTCTCAGAAATCGTTACAACCCTTTGTGCAACCCAGTCACACGGACAAAACATTCAGCTGAATTTTTAGTTATGCTGCATACACTTGCGTACAATATTATGGTGCTGGATATTCGGGCTTTATCAGGGTTCATGAATGACAAAAGAGAAAAAGAGAAAGAAAATGAAGCATGGGCACTTCAAGGCAGACGACAATCCATTAATTCAAATCATGAATAGAAGAGTACCGATTACCAAACATTGAGTTACCCTATTGAGCACGTCAGTTTGATACATAACGTGGATCATACCCGAATTCTTAATTCCATACTGGTAAGGAATGCTTTTATCGATTGCTCAGTGACTACACCTTTATGAAGGGCTCAATCTATGTCTGCGAGAGGTTAAGTCAACCAAGAGAAGTACGCTGTGAAAGTGAGTGAAACAAAAAAACGAATGTGTGCGTCTCAATCAGCTGGTAATCCGCTGTTGGCTGCACTGGGGCGTGACGTAGACACAAGCAATTGCGGGGGAGAACATTGTGCAAGTCTAATACCGTAACAACTTCGACGTTTCACTAGCTATTTATACCCTGTGCCAATATTGTGTGTAAACATACTCCATGAGGATTTGTTGCATTTGTGATTGTCCACTTGAAGTTCATATCGGCCAGATTATCGCATTTTAGGACGAGTATTGTTTGCTGTTTGTTATTGGCACATCATCAAGCACGAGAAAACAATGTCTCAGAAATGTTTACAAACCCTTGTGGCACACCCAGTCACTACGGACAAAACATTCAGCTGAATTTTCGTTATGCTGCATTACACTTCGTTACAATATTATGGTGCTGGATATTCGGGCTGGGCTTTATCAGGGGTTTCATGAATGACAAAAAAAGAGAAAAGAGAAAGAAAAAAAATGAAGCATGGGCACTTCAAGGCAGACGACAATCCATTAATTCAAATCATGAATAGAAGAGTACCGATTACCAAACATTGAGTTACCCTATTGAGCACGTCAGTTTGATACATAACGTGGATCATACCCGAATTCTTAATTCCATACTGGTAAGGAATGCTTTTATCGATTGCTCAGTGACTACACCTTTATGAAGGGCTCAATCTATGTCTGCGAGGTTAAAGTCAACCAAGAGAAGTACGCTGAAAGCTGAGTGAAACAAAACGATGTGCGTCTCAATCAGCTGTGTAATCCGCTGTTGGGCTGCACTGGGCGTGACGTAGACACAAGCAATTGCGGGGATAACATGTAGCAAGTCTTAATACTCGTAACAACTTAGACGTTTTCACTAGCTAAATTTATACCTGTGCCAATATTGTGTAAACCATACTCCATGAGGAGTGCAATGCCACCGCCTCTCATATCGCCAGATCTATCGCATTTTATGA